>JAODAL010035767.1:0-42550 GCA_025379985.1 Phyllomedusa bahiana
TTTTGCCGTTTTAAACGGCCCCATATGATGCATAGAGATGTTTTCACAAGAAGGAAAAAGATTTCACCTTTTATTCCAATGTACATCTAACATTCTCTCAAATTGATATGTTCCTAATAGCTAAGAGAACCCTAACTTCTAAAGATAAATGTTCTATTGGGACTATGACCTGGTCAGACCACACTCCTATTTTCTTTGAACCTGAAACAAGGAACAAAAAGCCCAACCCCTATGGAAAAAACCGCATCTAATTTCTAATCCCATATTCCAATCAGATTTACAGAAACAATTAAAGGAATATTTCTTCTTAAACGCCCCGTCTTTGCCAAATGACTTTACCCTGTAAAATGTTCATAAAGAATACCGTATATGAATGGGGTCCTCATCCAACTATCCTTAAAATGTATGAAAAATAACAATAAAAAATTATTTTTTTTTATCCAAATATCCAGGTTAAGGGGCCCTCAACAAACTTTCAAAAAAAAAATCCCACAAAAAAAAACTGGGGAGACTGCCGAAAAGTGCCGATCTATGCCTTTAAGGGCGAAAATTAATCAGTTTTAAAGTGCCCTGAGAGTCCGAAACTTTCAAAAAATTGGCGTCAGGTATACCTTCAAAATTTACTTATTGCGTAAAAAATGGACATGATAAAAAAAAGGGGTTTGCATAAAAAAGAGGGCATTGAAATAAAAAATGGGGGCTTGCTCAAAAAAGGGGCCCAAATTGCCAAGCTGGGCAAAAACTTCTTTGGGTAGTAATGGTAGGCCTATTGGGTCTTTGCCCAAGGGGACGCATCATAGAAAGGGACCTCAAAGGTCATTTCGCGCGGGGGGCACAGTGCACCTTTAGGCGCTTTTACAAATTTTGTTCCCAGGTATAATCGCCTATTTTTGGTGTACACTTCCATTTACAACAAGAATATGGCAAAAAAAAGTGGGTTTGCCGCAAAATAGAACAAAAAAAGGGCATTGGGTGTTTTGGGGAAAATGTGCCCTTAAGAATTATGTATGAAAAAACTGCCAATCTTAACTTTTTTGTTCCCATAGCAACCAATCAGAGCTTCCCTTTCATTCCATATAGTGCTCTGAAAAAAATGTAAGGGAAGCACTGATTGGTGGCTATTGGCAACAAAGAAAGTCTTAAACCTCGACAATTTTAATACATGCACCCCCCTTAATCTGGGAATACGATTCCGATATTACATCCTTACAACTTTCTCATGATCGCCTTGTTAACAAACCTAATACATTTATGACAAGGAAAATCACAAAACTGAAATTCCTTGCCTTTTATCTTCCTTCCCAAATAGTAAAATAACAAATCCTCAATCTATAGCTGACGAATTTAGCGTTTACTATACTAAACTATACAGTCAAAAAGGCAAACTCAACACTGTACCTTACTAATAAATTTCCCACCTCATAAAAAATCGTCCTATAAAGTTTCAAGCCATCTCCCAAAAATTAAATAACCCCCTTTTACAGAATGGAATTTTTAAATTAAATTAATTTCCTGCCTCTAGGCAAGGCACCAGGGGAAAACTAAATTTAACGAATACCATAAAACATTTTATCCTACTTTAATTCTTTATCTCAACAACCTTTTTCAATTCAGTGAGAAATGGAGGTTCCTTGTATGAGGCCACCATTGCTGGTGGCTGGGGATTCCATTATTAGGGGAACAGACAGGGCAACCTGTCACAAAGACCGGGATTGTCAATCAGTATGTTGCTTACCTGGGGCCCGAGTTCGACATATCGCGGATCGGGTTTACAGATTACTGGGTGGGGCTGGTGAGAATCCAGCTGTCATGGTCCACATTGGCACCAATGACAAAGTCAGCGTTGGTGGAGTGTCCTTAAAAACGATTTCAGGGACTTAGGCCAAAAGCTCAGACCTCCAAGATAAGGACCTCAAAGGTAAGATTTTCAGGGGCACACCAGAGTGGCAGCGGGAGATTAGAAAGGTGAATAAGTGGCTCAGAAATTGGTGTAGGAAAGAGGGATTTGGGTTTTTGGAGAACCAGGATGACTTCTGTCTTGGCTATAGACTTTATGGTGGGGACAGGCTTCACCTAAATGGGGAGGGTGCAGCTGTATTGGGGGACAAATTGACCAGGAAGTTGGAGGAGTATTTAAACTAAGGGCTGAAGGAGGGGAAGAAAATAAATTAGACATATAGCATACCTCCCAACCTTCCCAATTTGGGCGGGACAATCCCGATTTGGGACCCTTGTCCCACTTTCCTGGGACAGCTTGAAGGAATCTCAATTTTTCGGGGATGTCCTGGGGATCCAGGGAATGTGCCCTAAATCCCCGGGACTCCACAGTGCAGTTCACTGTTTGCACGTCCGCGGGATGCGCAAACAGTGTCCACAGTCACCGGCTGCCTTTCAGGGAGCCTCTCTCCCTCACCTGCGGCCAGTACTGGGAGAACAGGGACGCAGGGGAAGCATCATAGAGAACAGCAGCAGGGAGGTAAGTATCACTCCCTCCTCCATGCCCCCCAACTTGCCCTTCCCCTCTTCCTCCGCCACCCGGCCCTCCCTCCTGACACCTCACTTGGCCCCCCATCCGTCTGACACCCCGCTCAGTGCCCCCTCCCCCTGACACCCCACTCGGCCCCCCCTGACACCCCTCTCGGCCCCCCCATACCTCTGACACCCCACTCGGCTCCCCCATCTCTCTAATACCCCACTCGGGACCCCCATCCCTCTGACACCCCACTCGGCCCCCACTTCCCTTTCCCCTAAATTGCCCCCCCTGCCTCCCTGAAACCCCACTTGTCCCCCACCTCCCTGTCCCCAAAATTGTCCCCCCTGTCTCCCTGACACCCTAATCGGCCGTCCCACTCCCCCTCCCTCCCTGACACCCCACTCAGCCCTCTCTCTTTCCCTGTACCCCAAATGGCCCCCCCTGCCTCCCTGACACCGCACTCAGCTCTCCCTCTCTCCATGTCCCCCAAATCGCCCCCCTCCCTCCCTGACACCTTTACTCAACCCCTTCATCAGCCTGAACCAACCTGACCCACCCCTTACACCCCCCTCTCCCTGCCCCCCCCCCCCCCGCCCCACTGTTTCTCTCCTTTCCCCAAGGCTTACCCAGCTGTCCCACATGCTTGAATGAGCTATCCAGCACCCGGGAAAGCTTGGTGGCACCCATCCCCCACAGCAGGCACCTAGCTTTCCTGGACGCCTGCTGTGAACCATGTCATCCAGCTTTCCCAGATGCTAAATAACCTATCCAGCATATGGGAAAGCTGGATGACATCCCTCCACAGCAGGCGTGCAGGAAAACGAGGTGCTTGCTGATGAGCGCCACTCAGCTTTCCTGGGCAACTGCTGTAGGGATGTTACCCAGCTTTCCCAGGCACTGTGTAGGCTATTCAGCACCATGGAAAGCTGGGTGACATATCCCCCACAACAGGCACCCAGCTTTTCTAGATGCCTGCTATGGTGGATGTCTTCCAGTTTTCCCAGGCACTGAATAGGTTATTCAGCATCCCGAAAAGGGTTGGTGTTGTTTTTTTTTACAGGTTTCCCTTTTGGACTACGACAGATTCGGTGGACTACGTCGGACAGCGTTGCGTCTATTTCTTTAATTAAATGGTTAACGAGGCCTGGTGTTGGGGAGTGTTTATTTAAATAAAGTTTTTTTTTACTGTTTCTGTGATTTTTTTTTTTCATTTTCTCCTTGTAATAGTAATGGCGGTATCTGGAAGACACCTCTCCATTACTATTGCTCGGGCTTGGTATCAACTAGCGGTGTTTCTTGTTGCCCAAGGCCGACACTAACCCCCTGTCACTATTACCCCAGTACCAAACGCACCAGGGGTACTGGCAAGAGCTAGTATCCATCAGAAGCAGATCCTCTAATTTGATGGTCCACTTCTGGAGCAGCTGCAGGCTGGTATTTTTAGAATGGAAAGAGACCAGTACCAATGGTTCTTCCCATTCTGATAGTATCAGGCTGCAGCTGTCGTTTTTACCTTGGCTAGTTATGGAAATTGGGGGGGACCCCATGTAGTTTTTTTTCTGAAAATTTATTTGTTTAATGAGAATCTAAACCTGGGCATCCACTGTAATCATAACAGGAGGTGCCCACTGTAGGATTCTCAATAAATAAATGATTTTCAAAAAAATAAACAACAAGGACTTAATATGGACTAACAGACCCGACAGGGTAGCAAAGGAAATAGTGACCACAACATAATACATTTCCAATTATCAATTTTAATCTCCCAGTTATTCTTTCTCTTTTATTTGTAAAGGGCACACTGTGAGACGTACACACAGATGAATCAACAGAGATGTAAAAGAGGCAACACAAATAAAGTGTTCAATCTAATTAAACAGGAGGGCAGTGAAGAGGCATTTAAAAAGCTAAGGAAAAAAATATGTAAAATAATGATAAAGACAGCAAAGCTGGACACAAAAAGACATATTGCCACAGAGAGTAAAACTAACCCTAAAATATTTTTAACGGAAAATATTGGCCCTTTGAAAAGTAGTGAGGGGGATATGAATGCCATATATCTGGATTTTTCAAAAGCATTTGATACGGTGCCACAGAAAAGGTTGGTAAGTAAAATAAGAATTCTTGGACTGGGGGGAAATGTTTGCAAGTGGGTAAGTAAATGTCTCAGTGATAGAAATAATGGTAGATACTCAGACTAAGTTCCTGTTACTAGTGGGGTACTACAGGGGTCTGTATTGGGCCCTATTCTCTTTAATGTATTAATTAATGACCTAACACAAGGATTGCACAGTAGAATATCAATCTTTGCAGATGATACTAAGCTCTGTAAAGAAATCAACAATAGAGGATAATGTTTTATTACAAAGGGATCTGGATAAGTTGAACAGATAAGTGGCAAGGTTATGCACAGGGGAAGGAAAAATCCCTTCCATGATTTACTTGTCACTTTATTATTCTTGCCTGCCTTTGAACCTCTTCAAGCTCTACATTGTCTTTCCTGTGCACTGGTGCTCAAAACTGTACACAATATTCTATGTGTGGTCTAATCAGTGACTTGTATAATGGGAGAACAATGTTCCCATCATGTGCATCTATGCCCCTTTTAATACAACCCATGATCCTATTTGGCTTGGCTGCTGCTGCCTGACACTGGCTGTTACAGTTAAGTTTACTGTCCACCAGGATTCCCAAATCCTTCTCCATGTCACTTTTACCCAGCGTTTTTCCATTTAAAATCTAATCATGTAATGGATGTTTCCTCCCATGTGCATAACATTGCATTTATCTGTGTTAAACCTCATCTGCCACTTCTCTGCCCATGCCTCCAACCTATCCAGATTCCTTTGTGAAAACAAATTATCCTCTATTGTGTTGATTACTTTACAGAGCTTAGTATCATCTGCAAAGATTGATATTCTACTGTACAATCCATGTGTAAGATCATTAATGAAAATATTAAATTGGATAGGGCCCGTTACTGAGCCCTGTGGTACCCCACTAGTAACGGGGATCCAGTCTGAGTATGTACCGTTAATTACTAGCCTTTGCTTCCTATCACTGAGCAAGTTGCTTACCCACTTGCACACATTTTCCCCCAGTCCAAGCATTCTCATTTTACTTACCAACCGTTTATGTGGTACGGTATCAAATGCTTTAGAAAAATCTAAATATATGACATCCAATGTCTCACCCCGATCTAGAACTAGTCTAGAACTAACTTCCTCATAGAAGCTGATGAGATTAGTTTGACAGGACCGATCCTTCATAAACCCATGTTGGAACGCTGGAACGGCGTTACACATTTTTTTTCAGTGAGATAATCCAGGATAGCATTTCTTAGAAAACGTTCAAACATTTTACCCAGATTGGATTCCCTAGAATGAGGACAATTGGCTTCTACCTCATGGGGGTTTTTGCCTTCCTCTGGATCAACACTATAGGACAACATGCTGAACTGGATGGACGACTGTCTTTTTTCGGCCTACAAACCATGTAACTATGTAATTATCTCTATACCCAAACCAAGTAAATTCTCTACAACAACTAACGTCAGGCCCATATCACTACTTAATTCTGATATGAAAATATTGACTTAACTTATAATATATAGGTTACTTAAAGTTCTACCCTCATTTAATCAACCCGACCCGGTTGATTTTATGAAATTTAGGCATGCCCCTGATGGTACCAAATGAATGATTGATTTTATACATGAACTGGAAACAGAGAAGATGCCTTCAATACTTTTATCTCTCAATAAAAGGCTTGCGGAAAAGGCATTTAACCACATTCACTCGAATTTTGCATTTTTTACCCTTGAGAAATTTGGTTTCTCCAATACAATTTTTTCTGCTATTAAAGCTCTGTATACTGCACCTTCAGAAAAAGCATTAGTCAAAATATATTTTATCTCTCTGATACAGATAACTTTACTTATCTTACAATAGCACACTTCCTTTGGAAAAAAACATATTTTCTTAACCCCTTACTGCCACAGCTAGGTTTGGCCTTCCAGACAGAGCCCCATTTTTGAAATCTGAATGTGTCACTTTATGTGAGAATAACGTTTTGAAACTTATCTATCCACGTGATTCAGAGAATGCTTTCTCATGACACTTTATGCTTTAAGTAAGAAATTTTCATCCAAAAAGTCCTTGTTTATTTGTGAAAAATATCAAACTATCGTGAAAAATTTAATTTTTTTACCATTTTCAAACTTCAAAAATTTCTGCATGTAAGACAGATCGTTATTCCACTCAAAATTCTCTATAGCTAGCATCTAGCATATGTCTTCTGTAGGTTGGCATAATTTTTTAAATGTCTTTTGATTTTTTTACGGCATTAGGGGGCTTAAAAATTTAGTAGTAATTTTCACATTTCAAGAAAATTTGCAATATACATTTTTTAGGGACCAGTCCAGTTCTGACGTGACTTTGATTGGCCTGTATATTAGATACTCCCATAAATGACTCCATCTAAGAAATGACACCCTTTAAAGAATTCAAAATAGCATTTAGGAAGTTTATTAACCCATTAGGTGTTTCACGGGAATTAAAGCAAAGTGAAGGTGAAATTTCAAAATTTAAGTTTTTTGCAGATTTTAAATTTGTATCCATTATTCACAACAACACGGTAGATGTGACCAGGGAAATGCAACTTAATATTGATATCCCCAGGTTCTGGCCGTTTTCAGAGATATCCCATATGTGGCCTTAGTGCGCTATTTGGCTCAACCACAAGCCTCAGAATAGGAGGAGCACCATTTTATTTAGGCACCATTTAAGGTTTGTGGACACCCCAAGGTGCTAAGACTTAATAAACAGCTCTAAAAATAGCCCATATTGTAAACTACACCCCTTAAGGAATATATCTACGAGTGTAGCGAGTATATCGACCCCACAGGTGTTTAACAAATTCTTTTAGCATTAGGCTGTGAAAATGAATAATTTTTTTTTTCAAACAATCTGCAATTTTAGCTGAAAATGTTTACATTTTACAAAGAATCCTGGAAAAAAAGCACTCCAAATAGTGTTAAACAATTTCTTCCAAGTTCAGCAATACTCTATATATGGGTGTAAACTGCTGTTTGGGTGCATGGCAGGTCGTACAAGGGAGGGATCGTTATTTGACTTTTGGAACGCAGATATTTAAATCTCATCTAGGGGTGTATTGTGCATTTTGGGCGTATATGTGATACATAGTTTTTTTAACATTGGGCCATGAAAATGGGGAGAAAAAACGCAGCTCCGTCATTGTTTTTTGGGTTTCAATTTTACAGCGTTCGCCATGCAGTGTAAATGGCAGGATAACTTTACTATGGGGGTCAGTAAAACTACAATGATATAAATTTTATACAGTTTTTTATGTTTTACTACTTTTACACAATAGAAATATGTCTATAGAAAAATCGCATTTTTATGTTATCCTATTCTGACAGCCATAACTTTTTATTTTTCTGTATTCAAAGCTGATTATGGGCTTGTTTTTTGTGGGATGAGTTGATGATTTTATTGGTACCATTATGGGGGGCATATGATGCTTTTATCACTTTTTATTAAGGTTTTTGTGAGGCGTTTTGAACAAAACACAGCAATCCTGGTACTGTTTTTTATTTTTATTTTTTACAACCATCACTGTGCGGTATAAATGACATGCTAGCTTTACTCAGCAGGTCGATATGATTACAGAGATACCCAATTTGTATATTTTTTATGTTTTACTGCTTTTACACAAAAGGAAAACACGTTTTTGCATTGCCATAGTCTGAGAGCCATAACTTTTTTCTTTTTCTGTGTACAGAGATGTGTACAGGCTTGTTTTTTACAGGATGAGTTGACATTTTTAGTGCTATCATTTAAGGGAGGACAAGGCTTTTTGATCCGTTATTTGGAAGGCATGGTGAATAAAATATTGCAATCCTAGTAGTGTTTTTATTTTTAACAGCACTCACCGTGCAGTGTACGTGACATGTTAAGTTTTACTCTGTGGGTCGATATAATTACGGCAATATCCAGTTTATATATATTTTTTATGTTGAACCGCTTTAAAAAAAAAACAAACTGTTTTTATTGTGTAAAACAATATTTATGCATCGCTGTCTTTTGATATTTTTATTTTTCTGTATACAGAGCTGTGTAAGGGCTTTTTTTGCGGTAAGAACCAACATTTTAATTGGTGCAACTTTGACGTTCATATGACTTTTTGATCGGTTTTTATTCCATTTTATGTGCTGCGGGATGAAAAAAAAAATCACAATTCTTTGCTTTTTTTTTGACGGTGTTCACCGTGTGGGCTAATTAACTTGACTTTTTTGTAGGATAGGTCGTTACACATGTGGGATACCAAATATGTGTACTTTATTTTTTATCTTTTTTTGGGGTGACTGGCATTTGCACTTTTTTGTCACGGTTCACGCCGCTGCCCCTGCTATGGACTGACAGCGTGCCCGCGTCTCCTGTGTCCCGGCCACTGCTGCGACATCCCCTGGTGTCCTTGGCTCCTTGCATGCACCTGTCCTGGCTCCTGCCACTCCTGTAGCCATTCCTGCTGGCAGGTCTGAATCACCATCTCTGCTTCCTCCAGCTGCCTGGCGTCCTGTGTGCACACGTGCTCCCTCTAGGGGCACGCACGCGGCACTACACCACATTTAAAGTCAGAGTACCTTGGCCCTGCCCAGTGACCTGTAAAGTCTGGCTTTTTAAGGAACTTCCTCCCTCAGCTCATGGTCAGTTCGTTGTTTTCTTATCCAGCACAAGAGCTTGACCCCTCGGCTGCTGCATTGCTGCTGTTCTCTTGTACGTTACCTACATGTTTATCAGTTCCTGCTGGACATCTGCCGCTGCACCAGCCTGCCTATACCTGCTGTTACCTGGCATCATACAGTAGTCTGCTACCTACCTGGACTGTGCATACATTCACCAGCTACACCTGGACTGTGTATACGTTTAAGGGGTACACCTGCGGTGCCCTGTCTCCGTTCCTGTACCGTCAACCCAGACCTGCACTTCGGCTACCCACCGCTAGTATCTACCATCGGTGCCCGCGGTGGGCCCAGAGGATCCGCCCAACTTGCACGTTTCCAGCCCCCCGGGTTGGAATCGTTACAGTACGAACTGACCATACATTATGGATCCCACCGGAGTGACTCTGCGCGACCTTGTCGCCGCGGTGAACCGTCATGGTGTCCACCTTGAGCAATTGTTCTGTAAGCTGCAGACCATCACCACCCGTCTGGACGAAGTCATGTCTGCACTG
The DNA here is from genome assembly GCA_025379985.1 of Phyllomedusa bahiana. Classification (NCBI taxonomy): domain Eukaryota; kingdom Metazoa; phylum Chordata; class Amphibia; order Anura; family Hylidae; genus Phyllomedusa; species Phyllomedusa bahiana. The sequence continues at coordinate 9,731 of JAODAL010035767.1, forward strand.
GCATCTACACCTGCTCTGCCACCTGCTGTGGTTCCGCCTCCTACTGCCATGTCCACTCCCAGTCTGCACCTGCCTCTGCCTGCCCGTTATTCCGGAGACCCCCATACGTGTCGCGGCTTCCTCAATCATTGCACCATTCATTTCGAGGTCTTGGCTCACTAGTTTTCTACTGACCGTGCCAAGGTAGCCTTCATCGTCAGCCTCCTGTAATAGGCCATGGGGGGTCCCCCCCCCTCTGGGAGAAAAGGGGAATCCGCTGACAGGGGGACCTCCGGGAGTTCCGGGTGCCTTTCAGGAAAACCTTCGACACCTGGGCCAAATACCTCTGCTCATCATCTTTGCCCGGTTTCGTCAAGGCGTTTCTACTGGGGGGCCATATGCCTCCATTCCATACCCGGGCCTCCGAGTTTGCCTGGAAAACGAGGATTTTTTCTCCCTTCTGGGGGGGCCCGATGGAGCATAAAGGGACGAGTTGGGGGGGTCGTGCCCTACCTACCCCCTAAGACCAAATTTGGTTTGGGCAAACCCGGAACGACCCCTTTTTTACCGAGAGGGATTGAGCTACGCCAGCACTATGTCCACCCCGGCCTCAAGCCCCCCGCTTTGTCCCCGGAAACCCCGGCCCAACCTCCCCTGGCACCTGGTTCCCCCAAAGAGACCAATGGAAGGAACCGCACTCACCTCTCCACAGAAGAACGCCCCCCCGGACCAGCTTAAACTGTGCCTGTACTGTGGTGGTCCCCCTCCCTACCTGAAGAACTGCCCTTTTCCACCAGCGCCCCAAAAAACCAAGTCCAAGGTTTCGTTTGGTGAGGTGACCCGAGTGAGATGCTTCTGTTTCGTTTGACCACCCCCGTCTCCCCCCCGTTTTTCTTCTGGGCTGCCTATGAAGTTCCTGCTTCTGGATTCCGGCCCCCTCCGAGAATTTCATCCACCCAACTCTGTGAAAGTTCCCTCCCTTTCCCTCCCCGCCTAGAAACCCCCAAAATTTCTCATCCACCAACGGGGAGATCCTAAAGGGACCATCCATTTTTTCAAACCCCCTCCTGTGCCCTTGAAGGGGGGCATTTTCCACCAAAAAAAACTCTCCTTCAAAGCCCCTGCCAAGTTGTCTGCTCCATCTTGCTGGGTTTCCCCGTGGTTCCAGTTTCACACCCATCATTGGATTGGAAAACGGGAATCGTCCAAGGGGGCAAGCATTGCCACTCTCGCACCTCAACCCGCCCATTGGAAAGCCCTGCCCTCCCATTTCTTGCCTGTTTGTTCTGTGTCCCGGGGTTGGAAGAACCGAATCTGCAAGAAGAGTCTCTTCTGCAAAGACACCTCTGACTCTCTGGAACCCCCTTTAAAGACATTTCCCCTGAGATACCGGGGGGAGGTTTTTTTACCCTAGCTTTTTTTTGGGGGTACCTGGCTCCCCGGAAAGGGAGAGCTTAGGGGGTGGGGGGGTGGGGGTACTGTCACGGTTCACGCCGTGGCCCCGCGGACTGCAGCGTGCCCCTTTCCGTGCCCCCGGCCATCCCGCTATCCCGGTGTCCCGGGCCCCTTGAAAGCACCTGTCCGGCTCCTGCCACTCCTGTACCATTCTGGGCAGTCTGAATTTACCTTCTGCTTCATCCAGCTCCCTGGTGTCCTGGCACACATGTGCTCCCTCTAGGGACCCCCCAAATTTAAAGAGTCAAGTACCTTGGCCCGCCCAGGACCTGTAACCTCGGGCTTTTAAGGAACTTCCTCCTAGCTCATGGCATTTCTTTTGTTTCTTATCCACACAAGAGCTTACCCCCAGCTGCTGTTGCGCTTTCCTTGTATTTACCTACCGTTTATCATTTCCGCTGGACATCTGCCGCTGCACCACCTGCCATCCCTGCGTTACCGGGGTCATCAGAGTCTCTCCCACCTGTGTAGTGACGGGAGTTTACATCCTAATTTTGTTTGTGCCCAGATAGTGTTACTAGGGAAGCCATTGTTTATTGTGTGCAATATAACTTTTCTGTCAATGCAAGTTTTTTATGCCGATTGCGTGTAACCCGAAGAGAGTGGTGGTTACCTAGGCAACTAGGTTGGGGCCCAAGGGGTTATAAATAAAGGTACCCCAGGTGGGAGGAGTTCATTTGGGTCAGAAAGGCAGTTGGTCAGTTGGGCATATTATTACACCTAGAAAGTGAGAAGACCCCCCACCTCTGCCCAGTTTACAACTGCTTTGGGATGTAACATTAGCCTGGATAAAGAACTGTTTTGTTTAACCACCTGTCTATTACCCTGCTGACAACTCAAGGACTCCTCAACTCCCATCTGGACAGGTAGGCCTATCTACAGAGTGTGTCTCGGGGGAACACTGGGGGAACACCAAATACCCCTGAAAAAGCAAACCCCCTATGCTGTAACGGTTAAAGGAGAACAAGAAGGATTGGGTGTCAACCTGTTCTTAAACAACCACCATCCTTCCTCTGTCCCCTGGCCGTTAAAAAAATTTTGGCGTCCGAAGAACAATTCAACTAAATGGTGCCCATCAAGTGTTTAAAGACTGGTTTATTATTTTAAATTCACCACATTGCTGTGCTTAAAAGACTTTAGAAAAAATCTCTGAAATTTAAAACTGCACACAGTCGGAAAAATGGCAGAAAAAGCCTTTGGAACAGATGCAGTTAAATTCAAACGGAGGGGAAAAAGCCGTTACAAAATCTGCCTGGCAAAAAGCCCTAATAGCCCCTTTTTTGAAGAGGATAAAAAAAAAAATTGTAAGGGAAAGGAGCCACACAGATCGGCCCATGAAACTTTCCAAAAAAGAGGGGGAGAAAACAGGCAACCCCCATTAGGACGCTAGTTTTTGTTTGTTTGTTTGGCATTTTCGACCAACTGTCACCATAAAAATTTTAAGGGGACATGAAAACCCTGCCCCCAGTGAGTCCTTCACCCCTACAACGGGGTTTTTATGCCGCTTAGTACCGATTTCTTTGGGGCACCCTGGTTTTTTCCCCTCGTTATAGTGGAGAATCAACCCCTCCGGGGATTTTGGTAAAAAGATGCTGGCTATGTTCAGCTGTACCGTCTCCCTGAACAAAAGGGAGATTCTATTGGCCAGCTGGGGGGTGCTGCTTTAAGGAAGTGAACCCGCCCCACTAGAGAAAAGAACGCAGAACAGATAATTAAGGGACTGAAGCAGATTTGAGATCACACTATTCTGAATTAAAAATTACAATTCTTTGGGAGAAAGCAGCAGCCGGGAGAATCCCTCAGGAATTTTGCTCTGCCCCCCGGGAAAGTTTAAAAAAGCTGTATCCAAGTAGACCCTCGGAAGCAAATACCGAAAAAAACCCTCCAAGAAATTTTCATAAGGGAGCGGGAAAAGGGGAGTCCCTTAAGAGTAACTCAGATGCTTGCCTCAACATCCAGAATACCTTCCTGGATTTTAAAAGAGCTGTCGACCCAAATATTTGGGAAAAGAGCACCTGATGGGACAGAACCCCCCTCCAGTGTTTACCCGCCAATTCCAGTGGGGGGTCCCAAAGCCCAAAACTCGCCTTCCATGACAACCTTCTTCAACAAGCTACACAGGCCCAAATTCCTGATACGTACCCTATTTCAAATCAGGTCACTGTCCTACCAAGTCCCCGGAAAAGGGTGCAAAAAGCGGGGAAAAAGTCTAACCTGCACCCCATCCACAAGAAAATCATAACCCACAGAAAATCCAGTAAAGACACCATCACAACTACCGACCCCCGGACATGTTCCACTTGACAAGTCAACGCAGACGAAGACCTTCTGCAAGCATTGCCAAAATTTGGGACAAGAGGGGTCAGTGCTAAAAAAATTAAATGGCCCGCGCCTCAAACCCAAAGACCGACCCCCGGGGGAAGAAAGAGAGGTCCACTTGGAGCCCCAAATGTGGTTTCCACGTTATGTCGCGTCCTGTCCACAAGGAAACTCATCAATGAGTACCCTCAGCCTTTTGGACACAGGTTACAGGTAAAAACTTTTAAAAGGGGGTGTATACTGAACTATTGGGACTTAAATGAATTTGTTAAACCCCCCAATTATTGCTGACGGTTATCCCAATAATGGTCAACCAAATTCCTCACCAGGGTACGGGGGCCTAAAATCCGTTGGGTTTAATGATTACCTTGTAGGGTGTGATCATAGTAGTGTGGATGACCAGAAACTCCTATTGCTCTAGCTGAATGTTTTAAAAATTTTATGGAAAATCTTAAAGCCCTAGGCAATTTTGCAAGCAGCTCCCTCCCTCTCAGGAAGCTATTCAACAAGCCACCGAACACTCCGTGCCCAACAAAGTTTGTCACCCCCAAAGGGGAAAATTTTGGCAGAGTTTTATGGGAGACATCCACCAGTGATCTTACAACCCGGCACTGAGCCCCCTGTTTGGTCCCGAGCCCGCCGGCATTAGGGGTCGGGGTTTCCCAAACCCTCATAAACCCAACCCCAAACCCAGGAGCATTTCAATGATGAGAGTTGCAAGAAGCCTAGTGACTGTTTCCAATGGTAGAGTACCACCGTCTTAAATTTTGGTGATACCCCAAAATAAAGCTACACAAGTTCTCCCCAGTTGCTCAACTCTCCCAAGTTCCCTTTTTAAAGACTTTTATTACAGACAACGCTCCTGCCATCAAATCGCTCAAGAGGATAAAAAGAAGAGTCCAAGAGAACCATGGGGACTGAGATCCTTAGGGACATCACTACTAAAGCTGAGCAAACAATGATGTCCTAGCTGTGGCCTTAAATGCCCTCGGGCCCCCGCAAACACCCATTGGGGTTTTTGGTCCCGACCCCCCTTGCAGCATACCATACCTACAGTTTATCATCCTCCAATCAAAGGGAAAAAATCAAAACCCTTCCCCCTTCTATGACACCTGTTAAAAAAAATTTTAAATAAGATGAAAGAACAATGCATTCAAGAAGCAAGTCCTTGGGCGCACCCATAGTCCTGGTCAAAAAGAAAGGTGGAACCATCAATTTTTGGGGACTACCCCAAGCTGAAAAACATCACCAAAGGATGCCTATCCCTTGCCACGCATTGAAGAATCTTTGACCGCCTTAGGAACAGCGGCTTTTCTTTTCAACATTGAATAACACGTGTACTGGCAATACCTATAGCACCTGAAGACCGGGGGGGGAAACTCCTTCACCACTCCAATGGGCCCATTCCCGTTTAACAGTATCATTTGGACTTTGTAAGCACCTGCTACCTCCAACGGCTCATGGACGATTTTAGGGCACGGAACTTTGAAAGTGTACTCCTATACTTATGATGTCATTATATTCTCCAAAACCCCAAGACCATGCACCATTGGCTGGGTCTCAAATTTTTGATCAAGCATGGGGGAAAGGCAAACCCCCCAAGTGCCATCTCTTGAAACCCAAAAATGAATTCTTAGGATGTTTTTGCGCGAAAGTTGACTGCCTGACCCTGAAAAAAATTCTGCGTGCAGAACGGGCCAACTCCAAATACCGGAAATAAAAAAAAAAGTTTCCTGGGGGGCGCGGCTACTAAACCTTTTGCTTCATTCCCATTTTTTCTCAAGTGCCGAGCCCCTTTCAAGAACTATTCGAGGGGACCCCCTGAGCAACTGAAAAGGAGACTACCTATCCAGGGGCAGAGAGGCAAGAGATTGCTTCCAGACCCAAAGGACTGTTTACCAACCACCTATTTTTTGGTACCCTGATTACGTAACCTTCCCTCTGTTTCTGACCAGCAGCAAGGGCTGGGGCCGTCCTATCACAAGTTTTAGAACAAAAAGGGAAAAGGGAATCGCTTACGCCATGGCACTCCCAAAAGGGCTGAGAAAATGTCAAAACATGCTCCTTCCAGCGGGGAATTCCTCCCCTTGTTTGGGCTGTAACGAAAAGTTTAAAACATCGGCGCTACTCCCTTAAAATTTTACACAATAATAACCCCCGGGCATCTGAACAAAAGGCCCGACTACAGCCCTTGAACCGGGGGCCCTCAAGACTCGCCAATTTTGACTTTGTTGTTTTACCGTGCAGGAAAATGTAAAACAATCTGGCTTTATCCCGACCAATGAAAAAAAACCCCCCAGAAGTGAAGAGCGGGAAAATAAGATGCCGCATTTTACACCCCTTTTTTCTCAACAAAATGTAACCGCAGTCAGGGGAAAAGGAAGCCATGTCACCCAACTTACCCTCTGATCAACCCCAAGATGAGGTCAAAGGAAGAACCCAAGAAGAGAGTCAAAACCCCTTTAAAACTACAGACTTTCTTGTACAGAAGAGTTTTCCCGATAACTTCGCCAGGTTCATCCCGATATGGGGAAATTGTTCGACGTGGGGCAGAGGAAGGTCTCTTCATACAGAGGGGGGTCCAGGCGGAGCAATTGACCCCACCTGGGTGAAAGATTGTACCAAATTTTTTATACCTCGTCTGATGCCCCTTTTAATTTGGAAAACCAACCCCTAACCGATTGGGGCATTTTGGTGTTCAAAAAACAAAAGCAAAAACCATCCGACGCGTTTTATTGGGTTGGTACGAAGTGACATAGAAACGTTTTGAAAGAAGGGCCCCGCCTCACCTAGCAAAGGTAAGACACAATCAAAAGGCCCCATTTTTCCTATATTGAGCCATCACCACAGCATTTTTGCCATAACCAAGAAACTGAACCCAGTTTGTAATGGGGTTGCATATGCCATGCAATAATTGACATTATACCCCAAATTGTAGTAGCATTCCTGGAAGGATCTGAAAGCAAAGAACAGCTTCCAACCCGGAAAGGGTTTTTTGTTACCTTATGGGTGCCCGACAAATCATTACTGACGGGGATCTACTTTAATCCCCCTGTTTCAAGAACTTTGTACTTTTTCCCAATTTCCAAAAAAATGCGCACCCCAAATATCATCCGCAAGGAAACGGGTTTTGTGAAAATGAACCAAACCCTTTTAGTATGCTAGAACTGACACCTACCAAAAAAGAGCTGAAAGGCCGGCTTTGCTCCCCATTGGTGTATAGTACAACAATATGTGTTCCAAATGGGTACACCCTTACTTTCTTTGTTTGGCCGTCAGGGCAAACTACCCCTGACCTTGTCTTGAAGTACCCGGTTCCTGATGTCACAATCCGTACCAGAGACTGAGGGTAAAACCATCAAGGCCCTGGCCCGAGTCAAAAGATTTTGGGTGCCCGTATGGGGGAAGCCCCGGGGAAACAAACAAATAGACAAATTTGCTGCCCCGTGCGAACCACTAAAAAAAAGGGGAAAATTTGGGTGAAAAATAACCACCCTTTTCAAGTTAGATACTAAGAGGGGACTGAGTCCCCACAGAGTCAAACCTTCCATATCCAGAACAGATGTAAAAATAATTGTAAAAGAAGGGAAAAGAACCGCAAGTTGTTCACCGAACCCTAAAGCTTTCAAAAAAGAAGATGACTCCCCAAAAAGCAACAATACTGAACTTTCCAGCGAAAATGAAAAGTCATCATCTAAGGTGGAGAAAGCCCGTTAGAATCCTTTCAGCTTTTTCTTTGGGCCCTGGGTGACTTTCTTTGTTTCTAGTGAACCTCCCCCCCGAAAACCCTTAGCACAGAGACTGAACCACATCGGAAAACCAAAAAGTTGAAAACCCCCTCGCTACTGCAGAACTTCACTTTTCGCGACGGAAGGGGATAAAAAGGTAAAATACCCCCAAGATATCTTCCTATTTCCGTTGCCACTAGGGAAAAAAAATTCCTGAGGGTTTCACAACCCTCAGCCGGACATGGACAAATTAGACTGTTTTTGTTTTTTATTCTATAAAGCCTCATGGACTCTATACCAAAGTGCATGGACATTTTTCCTGTTTTTTTCCCTTAACTTTCCAAATTTTTTTTTGCCAAGGACTTTTGGGCATTTCCCGGTTTTTTCCCTTTTTCATGTCAAAGAATTGGACATTTAATTTTAGGGGTTGGGTAAAACTGTAATAAAATTTCACTGTTTATATTGTATTTGTTTTCTTGTTACCTCACCAAATTTTAAAAAGTTAAAAAAAACCATCATGCTTTGCAATTATCCTAAAAACCTTTTTGCAATGACACCCCGAGCCGGGCGGCTTTCTTTTTAAGAGGGGGATATATGTACAGGATTTCACTCCTAATTTTTGTTTTTGCCTCATGATAGTGTCTACTATGGAAGCCATTGTTTTTTGGGGTGCAAAATAACGTGTCAGGGCAATGCTAAAATTTTTATGCCATATGCTGTGTAAGCCTGAAGAAATGTGGTTCCCAGGCAAATAGGTTGTGGCCGAGGGTTTTTAAAAAAAGGTACCCCCGGTGGGGGGGCTTATTGGTCATTTTTTTGGGCTTGGGCAGGGTTTGGGCATTGTGGTTACACCAGAAAATGAAAGCCTGCCACCTTCCCAGGCTTTACAGACTTGTTTTGGGGATGTAAAATCTAGCCTGGATTAAAGAACGGTTTTTGTTATCCCCCTGTCAAATTACTCTGCGAAACATCAAGGACTCCTAACTACCACCCGGCAGGAGGCCCATCTACAGAGGTGTGGGGGGAAAACGGGGGAACACCCATACTCCCGAACAAGCAGACCCCCCCATGACTTTTAATGTCAAGGAGAACAAGAGGATTGGGTGTCTAGCCACCATACATAAACTACCACTTCCCATCCTCTCCTCTGTGACCCTGGGCCTTACACCTGGACGGCAACTTTTACCAAACTACACCTGGACTGTGATACGTTTAACGGCCACTTGCTGCCGTTCTCCATTCCTGTACCGTAAACCCCAACCTCACTTCGGTACCCACTACCTGCTCTACCATCGGTGCCCACGGTGGGCCCCGAGGGATCCCCCAACCGCACCTTTCTAGCCCCCCGGGTTTGGATCGTTACAATTTTTACACGTCATACAAATGGGAATCAAAAAGAGCAAAATGCTCTATATGGTCCCAGGTGACTTTCAATCACCATGCATTGCCCACAATGGATTGCGGGCATGGTGATGTCACAGACAGCCCGGGAAGTGTCTTTAAGTTTATCAAAAATATATCCAACATCATCCCAATGTTGTGACTCACCAGGCTCTCTATTTCACTTATTCTGAAAGTCTAATTTATTGTCTGCGGATTGGACTAATGTTTGTCACTTGTTCACAAAATAGCCCAATACCTATCCCTAAATATCCTGGATAAGTCCTTAGGCATTGAAAATGTTCCCTTTCACAACCAAATATTAGTAGCTCATGTCATTGCCTGCTTACTTTGACCTAATGGATCCTATTCCGATTTGTCTATTATCTGCATTATAATCTATTACCATGTCTCATATAGTGGTCACTCCTGTTTATACTGTACTTTCTGAATTACTAGTAGAAACAAATGTTTAAAGAAAAATGCATACACAGCTGAATAATCGGACACCGGTAGATGCAAGAATGTCCTCAGCTCTCTGTCCAGCCATTCAGTGCTTCCCCTTTGCTCAAAAAAATAAAGGTAACACTTAATACTATAACTCTAAGCCAAACACACTTCTGTGAAATTAACCTGTCCAGTTATGAATCAACATGGATTGTGAATCAATTTCTCCTGCTTCTGTGCAAATGGAACAGACAACAGGTAGAAATGATAGGCAACCCCTATAAAGGAGTGGTTCTGCAGGTAGTGTCCACAGACCATTTCTCTGTTCTCATCCATTTTGGCTGATGTCTTGGTCACTTTTGCATTTTGTCATTGCTCTGACCCCTAGAGTTAGCATGAGGCGGTTGTCTACAACTTACAGAAGTTGCTTAGGTAGTGCAGCTCATCCTGGATGGCACATCAATGCGCGCTATGGCAATAAGGTTAGCTGTGTCTGTCAGCACAGGGTCCAGAGCATGGAGAAGGTACCAAGAGACAGGCTACTACACCAGGAGACATGGAGTGGTCCGTAGGAGGGCAACAACCGTAGGAGGACCGCTATCTTCTCCTTTGTGCAAGGAGGAACAAGAAGAGCAGTGCCAGAGCCCTGCAAAATGACCTCCAGCAGGCCACTAATATCCATATGTCTCCTCAAACTATCAGAAACAGGAGCCCATGAAGGTGGTATGAGGACCCGACATCCACAAGTTGATGTTGTGCTTAGAACCCAGCTATGTACAGAGCGATTGGAATTTGCCAGAGAACATCAAAATTGGCTGATTTAACATTGGCACCCTGTGTTCTTCACGAATGAGAACAGGTTCACACTGAGCACATGTGACAGAGTCTGGAGACGTTCTACTACCTTCAACACCCTCCAGCATGTCTGGTTTTACAGTGGGTTAGTAAGGGTGTGGGGAGGCATTCTTTTGGAGGGTCACACAGCCCTCAATGTGATAGTCAGATGTACCCTGACTGCCATTAGGTACCAGGATGAAATCCTTAGACCCATTGTGAGACAACATGCAGGTGAATTTGGCCTTGGGTTCCTTCTGATGTATTACAATGCTAGGCCTCATGTGGCTGAAGTGTGTCAGCAGTTCCTGTATGATGAAGGCATTGATGCTATGGACTGGTCTGCCTGTTCCCCTGACCTGAATCCAATCAAGCAAATCTGGGACATCATGTCTCGTTCCATCCACCAAGCCACGTTGCACCATAGACTGTCCAGGAGTTGACTGATGCTTTAATCCAGTTTTATAAGGAGATCCCTCAGGAGATCATCCGCCGCCTCATCAGGAGCATGCCGAGTCATTGTAGGGAGATCATACAGGCACGTGGAGGCCACACACACTGCTGAGCCTCATTTCCTTCTCTTGAGGCATTTCCACTGAAGTTGAATCAGTCACAAATTTGATTTTCCACTTTGATTTTGAGTATCATTCCAAATTCAGACCTCCATGGGATATTACTTTTCATTTGTATATTTTGTTAAAAGCACATTCCACTATGTAATGAATAAATAATTGCAACTGGAATATTCATTTATTGAGATCTGGAAAGTGGTATTTTAGTGTTCCCTTTATTTTTTTGAGCGGTGTATAATTTTAGGTGGTACAGTATGTAATATAATTAATTTCATGGTGTGCAGTGTAGATTATAATTATTATCAGAGGGTGTATACTATAATTAATTTTAAGAAGACAAGGTGTAGCATAATTATTTTCAGTGGTACAATGTGTAATATAATTTATTTTAGGGGCACAGTGCAGATTGTTGTATCGTTATATTCAGGGGGCTCAGGGAATCGAACTGTTGTTTTATGGGCCATAATGTGTGTATATATAAGCAACTATAAGGAGTTTCTCTTAGTATACATAGTAGAGATGTGCTGCAAAAGTGAGCGGCCAAAGATGTCTGGGCAGCAAGCACTGCAGAGGTGAAACGTAGCTGTTTAAGTCATGTCAGTCTGAATCAGATGAGGAAGGAAAGGAATGATACTAGAGCAGATCTGGGCATTATACAGCCTGCATCCGCATAATGTGACCTCATCGCGCTGCCGGAGTAGCGTCCCAGGGACTGGTGGCGTAACGTCATCAGTGTCGGACAGAAGAGGACAGCGCGTGGATGGGGAAGGAACAGAGGTTAGTATTATTATTATTTTTATTGGCGATATACAGTATGTACCTTCGTGAGGGGATCTACATGAACCTGCCTAACTGAGGGGATCTATATGTACCTGCCTGAGGGGATCTATATGTACCTGCCTAACTGAGGGGATACATATGTACCTGCATGAGGGGATCTATATGTACCTGCCTGAGGGGATCTATATATACCAGCTTGAGGGGATCTATGTGTCCCTGCCTAACTGAGGGGATCTATATGTACCTGTCTGAGGGCATCTACATGTACCTGCCTGAAGGGATCTATATATACCTGCTTGAGGGGATCTATATGTGCCTGTCTAACTGAGGGGACCTATAGAGCTTCCTATCTGATGCAAGGAGCTATAGAGCTACCTAACTGAGCGGTCTTATATATGTATAAGTAAGGAGCTGCTGAAAAAGTGAGGATTCTAAGATGTGTGTATGGTAAATTCTGCAGAGACAAGCTGTGGCCGGGAGAAGTCATCATTGGCAGTCTGGACCAAAAAAAAACAAGGGTAAGATGAGCATTTCTTCCTGTGGTGGTACCTGGTCCAGGCGCATTTGGGTGACACTGGGGCTCTGTTGGCGTCGCTGGAAGAGACGTTAACTACACAAGCAACAAGATGTCCCGGAGGTCATCCCTTCCATCTATCTCCCAGGAGCAGGTATGGGGAACACACCATTCACTTTTTACACTGTAATCAGGTGAGGAGGGCACATAGTTTGCTGCTTTAACTCTATACTTTTCTGTCTGGTTTGCCTCCTGCAGAACTTTCTGTCCAACTTTTTACATTTACAGAAAGTTTTGCAGGATGTATGGTTTACTCTACTCTACCTAGCCCATCGACCTACCTACGCTAATTGTGGCCAGAGGTAAGGTTTAATAGGGGATCACTTGAATGACAATACACAATACTGGCTGGTGGAGGCTCTGGGGTCAGAGATACGGTCTCCACTGGAGCAGATTGGTTCTTGCCTTGTGGGTTCCAGGGCATTAACCAGTGGTGAGGCTGGGCTTAATGTCCTTGTCCCTCTCCCATCACCCACATTTTCCCCACCCTTGGTTGAACTTGATGGACACGTGTCTTCTTTCAACCGTACTAACTATGTAACTATGTAATACAAGTACCGTAGTATATTGTACTAGCGAACACTTGTACAAATACCCAGGTGAAGATTTAAAACTACATTATTTTTAAATGTTATCACTGTAAAAAAATGTCGGAATTGTGTCGTTCACCTCACTTTTGCTATAAAATTGGAATTAAAGGTGGAAATGTCATATGTACCCTAAAATGGAAAATTATACTAATCAAAACCCTAACCCCATAACAACTCATCTCTGACACATCTTAGTTGACAGAAAAGGTTATTGGTCTAAGAAAAAACTAGTAAAACACATTAAACACTCTAGAAATCTGGTATTGATGGAATTCTACATACCCACAAAATAAAGATAACATGTCATTCATATCACATGGTAAGTTTCCACACAAAAAAACCCCAAAACGACTTTTCATTGTTATTAGTCTGGTCATCTAAAACCATTCCAATTTCTCATGTGACCCCATGGGAAAATTAATTTCCCACTCCTGCTCTAGAGATTCCGTCACCTATGAGTCACTGGATGTAATTATAATCACGTCTGCAGTCTCCAGAGCACCAATATAGAACTGTAAGGTTCTTGTATGGCAGTCACAATGGTCTTTGTATAGTGGTCTTCATTTAGTAACATCATCACGGTTTTATCAGTCACTATGTGGTGGTAATATGCGGTCACTTTCTGGCAGTACATTTTGGTCCCTATGTAGTAGCATTGTTTCTTGGTACAGTCAGTTCTGTTCACTATGATGAATCTATCTATAGTGAGGTATTTGCTCTTTGTATAGTGGTATTACAAGGTAACTGTATGACTTATTTAGACATAATGGTTTATAGTTGAAAGGATCCTCATTGAAAGGTTTGCTATGGGGCCCAGCGGTTTTTTGTTATGCCCCTTTCTGGCTCTGTAGCAGTAACTATGGATAACTAAGTCATAGTTTGCAATGCTAAAGGCTAACAAGATTCTGGGGATCATAGTTCTGTCCCACAGAAAAACCACCTTTGGTGTCCTTCATCAACCAACCAATCACAGCACAGTTTTATTTTTCAGCAGTATAAATTAAACTGTCACTGTGATTGATGGTTATGGGGTATAAACATACTTTTCATAAATTTCCCAACTAGTCTTATGCACTTGAGAAAAATCCAGAAATTAATGCATGTCCCGCCTAAAAGTTGGCATCTGTAGGGTGCTTTCAGTGCAGGGTTTAAATGTCCCAGTTGTGTTGATTTAGATGTTTATAAGTATGGTCTTAGGAAAGATTTTAGGAAAGTACATCTAGAGAGGGACCATCATTTCACCCCTTTATAAAGCACTGGTGCAGTCACATGTTTGGTATGCAGTTCAGCTTTAGGAACCAGGACCCAAAACAGATATCAAAGAGCTGCAGAAAGTTCAAAGTGGCAAACAAATTAATACAAAATATAAAAGATGACAATTCTAAAGAAATGTTTACAAACTAAATGTATTCACCGTAGAGAAAGCTTAGGGGTGATATGACATACTCATATAAATATGTAAATGGCTCTATTAAAATCAGTTTCATGACATTCTTTATTTGCCGACTAGTCCATAGTTAACAGAAGAGCAGTTATAGAACATGATGCCACACTACTTGGCAATGGCTTAAAGTACGGATAAGGAAAGAATTTCTTTTACTTCATGGTAAGCTGGTATATGACTTTCAATGGCTTTTGCATACCTCTGGAACAACTGGAGTTTGTAGGTATAAAACTGTATCCACTATGTAACCATGTGTAACAATTTGTAAAATTATTTTAATTTAAATTACATAATCTTCTGACTTTACCATTAGAGAATAGATCAAGACTTGCTTTCTGCGTGAGCAAATGCTTTGGTAACTGAATTTTAAAATATTCACTTATTGATTGCTACCATATCTCATCAATTTCCTATTGTCAAATGTCCTAGCTATACTAATTAATCAAAATCTGAATGCTAAGTATGAAATTGTGGAAAGCTGCAATGATTAAGCCTCACATGCAAAAGTGTAAGTAACAGCACAAGTATCACTTACTTATATTACTGCATATGCAGCAATTACCTAATATACAGTCCGGAAACAGTAAATTGTTTAGGACTACTCTGCCTGCAGACTAGATGTTTTGCAAGGGTTTGTGTTTCCTGTTCTATCTATTCTGCAGATGAACTTAAAGAGGACCTATCACCTCCAGGCAAACCTCATGAAGTAACACAAACTAAAATACAAACACTTCAATAAATATGCTTCATTAGGAAAATCAAAGCATTTCACCTGTAATTCAGTTTAAAAAAAAAAAAAAAAAGCACTGGCCCTTTAAGACAGGACTGAAGTCGGGCCTATTTGGCACATGACTGCTTGATGGATCAATATGTTGACAGCTGTGTGAAAGTAACTGCTTCTGAGCTGGGAGAGTTCACTGTGAAAGGGAGAGTCAGGAAGTCTACATCATTAGCACACTAGTAAGCTCTGAGCTGCTATTTCTGTGCTGGATATAACATTAGCAGCAATATAATTTAGATGCCTTTAAACCCTGTCACACTATGTCCTCAGTTTCCTCTGAATACTCTGTACAACCAACTGTATCCTCAGCTCCCCCTGCACAGTTGTAATCTCACAACAGAAGGAATCCTACTAGATAAGCTCTGCTTAAAAAAGTGAAACTAAAATCTGTCCCCATGAATTACTGAGGTAAATTCTCTGAATTGCTAATGATATGTATTGGAAAAAAGTCTTAGAATTTCATCTACTATAATACCTTGTGTCTTGGAGGTGATAGTTTACTGTTAAAGATTACATATCTAGAATTCAAAGTGAATATCTAACATTCATTATATATCGCTATAGGGATAGGATCACTGTTTTGCTGATCTTGTGAATAAAAGCAAGGTTACCATATACGTATGAGCCTTCAACTATCTGGTTATAGAAATGCTTATCTACGCCTCATGACTGTTTTTCTCTATTTTTCATGCCAGAGGAGTAGGACATAACATGAAAGCAGGGACAAGTACTTAAAGAGAACCTGTCACATAGTTTTTGCCCCCCTGGCTGAGGACAGAACAGGGTAGTGTCAGACATGCTGTTTCCAGCGCTGTGTCCCTTATTCTGTAAGATGCTGTAGTTTTCGTGTATTTAATGCTCAAATCTGCAGTTTTCAGCCAGAAGAGTCATTCGAAGAGTCCTTCAGAGTGTCAGTTTTTTTCAAACCCGAGCCCACCTCAACTGACAAACCTATTACTTTGAATAGGTAGAAACATGTGAATAACTGTCAGTGGGCGGAGCTAACCTTTGGTGGGTGGAGCTAACACCTGCTCATGAATAAGATTTAAGGGGTAAATGCTCTAAAACTGCTGCATCTTACAGAATAAGGGGCACAGTGCTGGAAACAGCAGGTTTGACACTAGCTTGTGCTGTCCTCAGCAAGGGGGTCACAACCTATGTGACAGGTTCCCTTTAAGGTGCACTAAGTGGTCATCTTATCCCTGGAATCCTCATACACTGAAAAAATGAGGTGTCTTCTGACCCCTACATGTTAATTCCGAAAATGAGTAGATGAGTTGGTGATATCTTCAATGTAGATTACTCGAGTAATGAAATATCTGGCCATAGCTGCAGTTTAAAAGCTGGGTGCAAATTCTGCATTCTGCTTCTGGTGGGAGTCCTGAAAGTATAAATGGAAACGATGTCCAGCGTCTAAAAGCCGTATTTCTTTATTGAAAATTCAAGGGGTCAACAGCATCGATCCAAAACAAAAAACGCCAACGCCTTTCAGGCCTCAGGGGCCCTTCCTCATGGCATAAAGACAGACTCACAAATACTACTTATATATAAGTGCCATGAGGAAGGGCCCCTGAGGCCTGAAACGCGTTGGCGTTTTTTGTTTTGGATCGATGCTGTTGACCCCTTGAATTTTCAATAAAGAAATACGGCTTTTAGACGCTGGACATCGTTTCCATTTATGCTTTGCTGCTGCTGTCCTGCATTGTCCGGGCGTCTTCATATCGGTGAGCTGGTATCCCTTCTCTTCTAGGAGTCCTGAAAGTGGAACAGGCACCTATCAGACATGCACAGCATATAATTTCGATAGTCCATAAACGTCTAACTCTTTATGGGCGACATGTCCCAACGCGCCAACGCCAGTTTTTTTGGTCTATTTTGCGCCAAAACCACTTTTAACGCCATATTCTCAATGTAAATGAACGTTCATACACCAAAACTAGGCGCATTATACGCCGGGCACGACACATTGTAATGCGTCTAAAAATGATACGCTGTGCGCCTTTATAATGCAATGTGCCTATTGAGGCGCATTACATACACTAGTAATTATACGTTATGTGCCTCCGTTGTGCAATACACCTTGAGAGGCACATTACATACACTACCAATGATGTGCTATGCGCCGCGATTGGCGCAATGCACCTTTTTAGGCGCATTAAGTTTACCTGGTGCCAGATTTTTGAGAGGATCAGACTTTCTGTCACACTTTACACTGATTTAATACGCCAAAAACTGCCGCGGCGCCGCCAATTTCGGACATGTCGCCTTATGTGTTATTGTGGCCCTTAGAATTAGTTAAATCAGACAGATTGGACTAGGAAAGGTTGTGCACCTTGGATGTAGAGGTTTGGATTTGTTGTGGTGTAGCGACACTTTAATTGCTGGGTTTAGATGCATAGTCAGGCTAGAGAGGAGTTGTGTGTGAGGATAGAGTGATTTTAACCATGAATTCCAACATAAAGTTTATTGCAGTATTGCATTTAGAGTTACATTTGCAACACTTATGTCACTAGCTAGTCACAAAGGTAAAATAGCATCTTGTTTTGCCCACATCACAAAGAAATTCTGCCCACTAGCTTCTATAAATTTGCTCAAATGTTTTCATGTGGATTTATTAACATTATGTCAGTCTGCATATTATCTTATCAAAATGAAACCAGTTAGAAGAACCAATATATATTCTCACCGTCTATTCAGTTGCTCCATTTGCTGGATAGAGTTTGATCTCTGTAGGATCTGTGGAGCTGGAGGAGCTGTAGGGCGTTGCCATGTTGTTGTTCGATTTACATGATCAACATAAAAAATTCTACCATGACTGTCAATTCGTGCTTCCCAGTCTAAGATTGGAAAATATATAGATTACATTTCAAAGCAATATCCCAGTAAAATCAGACAATGTATTTAGATGAGAAAGCAAAACTTAATTTTTCTTACAAACAAGTTTGTTAAAATACACAGACCACGTTGAGAACAGTGTCTCGATAGATTAAAGGGGATTTGCAGGATTACATAAACTGGCTTGCTTTGAAACCTGGTTTTAAAGCTCATCTCCATTTAAGTGAATGCGGCTGAATTGCAATAGCAGACTTTTCCCATACACAGACAATATGCCGTTTTTAGAAAAAACAAACAAATCCCTTTTCTAACCCTGGACAACCACTTTAAGTGTTAGCTATTTTGCTGCTTTCTAAAGTTAATGTTCATTAGTTATCTTTGAGACATGATTTAAATATTACTGATGGGGGTGTCAGTGGCACAGCCAAACCAAAATCACTAACGTTGCTTCATTAGGTATGAATTCCACCTCCTGTTTTTTTCTGATCAGCCATTTGTTAGTTTTGGGAAAGCTGGGTGATCTCAATATGGCTGTCACTACAGCTTACACAGAAGTGGAGAATGTAAGAACTGCCATATTGGTTGTCACCACGCTTTGCCAGATAAGGATGACTACAATTACAGGTAATTTTTTTTAGAGGAAGGGAGTCCTCTTGGAATATTTTCAACAGCTAGTAAACACAAAAAGAACTACCGTAAAAGACAGAAATAAATAATAGACTATGTAATGGATCACAAGACTTTTATGTTATGCCTTAATAGTACTAATAATAACAGAGCTAAAAGTAAATAAAAAGTGAAATTAAAATGAAATAATGTCTCACTAGGTGGTAAAGCTTCATCTATTCTCTGGTATCTGCTGACATCTTGTCGGACTGAAGGAAGTGACCGCAAAGGTTGATGGCCATTCACTTGGGAACCTGTGGCATAACAGAACATTGAACAAGATTTCCCACGAGAAGTATAAAGTCTCTAATTTCATTGGCTTATAATAAGTGGTAAAACACTTACACTTAATGCTTATCTAGTATTATGTGCAATTTTCTATCTTAAGAGAGAAAAAATACTTGGACATGTGACAAATTATTGATATGCACCATAAAATGAAGTCCATTATTGGAATTATTTATTTTAAAGTGCTAATAATTCTGTGACGCTTTACATACAAGAAGGGGTTTAAGTACCTGACAAAAGGCAAGAACGAGTACAATCATCATCACTAAATAAGCAACAGACTGGCACAGAGAGAGATGGGCCCTACCCGTAAGGACTTAAAGGGGTTGTCTCGTTACAGCATTTGGCAGCCGTTTATGCTGGTTGCCAAGCAGAGCTTGTGAAATGGAGGGGTGCGTTTCTCCTCCCAGCAGGGAGTATCTTCTCTCTCTGCAGACACGCCCCAAAGTGTGCACGTGATTATTCATTCTGTGTGAGCTGAGGGAAGGGAGAGGTTCTCAGCTGTCATTGGTATCATTGGAAGTGAAAAGCTAAGTGTATATCTACATTTCTCGCTCTCTCTACATACTTTATAACTAGAATAGACATTTGACTATCATGAAAGATGGGTGATTTTATTTTCTCTCTCTCTCTCTCTCTCTCTCTCACACACACAGTGATATATCCTGCAGATTATTACACCTCTGACCTCTACAAATCTGTAGAACAAAACTATAAGGGGCCGTTCGCACGGCACAGTGCAAATACCAGTCGAAAATCCCGACCGTTATTTGCACTGTTTTGCGGCCGTGCACACGGCCACAGGGGGACGGTTTTCTCCGCAGTTTGCGGAGAAAAGCCCTCCCCCTTCGCATTAGCATGTTCAAAACCAGGCAGAAGAATGAACATGTTGAATGTTTTCGGACCGCTGGCGTAAAACAATTTTGCGACACATATCTGCAGTCCCATGTAAACACAAACAGATAAAGCTTAGGGCCTGTCCCCACTGCACAGATTTTCCATAGAGGTCCATTTTAAAAGTTGACACCTGGTTTACAGACGGTTTTCAAATCCGAAAACTGTCTGTAAAACCAGGTGAAAACCCGTGCAGTGGGGACAAGCCCTAAGCTCTATCTGTTTGTGTTTACATGGGACTGCAGATCTGTGTCACAAAATAGTTTTACCAGGAACTACACAGTACAGCTGTTCTTTCTTCATGTCATTTACATGGGACTGTTGTGTTCTCTTTCTAATTGACGTGGGACTGCACATGATCTCTCTCTGCTGAGACAATCCCTTTAACATCTACAAAGAAGGAGGAAGAAGACAGAGGTAGGGAGGTGTGTGTATGGGGTATAGGGACAACAGGGTTATTACAGATTGTCAGCTATTGTGAAAAGATGGGTATTTTTTAGGTTACTTTTAAAGGTTTCAAGTGTGGGAGAGAATCTGAAAAAGTGGGGAAGAATGAAAGGGATCTTGGAGGTGGTTGTCTAAGGAGCTAACAAGAGGAGAACAGAGAAGATGGGCTCGAAGATTGTGTAAGGAGAGGTATTGGGAGATTAGGGCAGAAATGTGTCAGTCATACCACCCTGCCAACTATGTTCATTTAACCCAGCAACAGTCTGTGTATTCTGGCAGAGTGCCACGTTTGTGCCCAGATGTAATCTCAGGTTAGGTGTCACGAGTGGCAACGCAGCCCGCAGTCCGGGCTACGGGCGCAGTCGTGTCCCTGTGACTCCACTTGCGCCTGGAGCGGGTCGCGCCGCGATCTGCATGTCGGGCCGTGGGTGCACTCGCTCCTCCGGGCGCATCCACTCACTTGATCTTAGTGCGCGCATGCAGGCTCTCTCAGATTTAAAGGGCCGGCGCGCCGGTAATTGGTTGATTGCCGGCCGCTGACCCTATTTATTGGCTCCCCCTCCACTAGGGTTCTGCCGAATCCATAGTGCCCGTACCTATGCGAGGAAGCCTTTTGTTACTCTGGTTAGTCGTTCCTGTGTTCCAGTCCTATCTGCTCTCGTCCCTCGCCCCACGATTTACCCCGCCTCCCCCTACCCCTGGCTTACCTACCCGACTACGAGTTTGTCTACCATTTCTGTACCGCGTTGCACCTCGGCCGCCTCCACAAGCAAGTCACATCAGGGGTAGCGACCTGGTGGAATCCCGCCGCGGAAAGTACATTTTGCTACGCCCCTGTATAGACTACCTCAGCCTTAATACGACTACGGTGAAGAACCGCTACCCGCTGCCCCTGATCACGGAATTCTTCGATCGACTAGAGTTGGATTTGCTAGAGGCCTATAAACTCATCCACATCTGGGAAGGCGACGAGTGGAAGAGGGGTGTTTAACACCCGGAGGGCATTTTGAAATTTAAATTATCCCTTTTCTGCCTCTGCAATGCCCCAGTGGTGTTTCAGGAATTCGTTAACGAGATTTTCCGGGATCTCTTATATTTCTGCGTTATTGTGTATCTGGACGATATCTTGGTCTTTTCGCTGGATATCAAATCCCACCGTCTCCATGTCCCCCCGCCAGGCCCTTAGTCGTCTTCGAGAGAACACCTTTACCCCAAATTTTTGGAGAAAGTCGGCTTTTCCCAAACCCCGCCCTTCCTGGGGCACTTTATCACTGACAAGGGACTTCAAATGGACCCGACAAAACGCTGCCGTCCTGCTTGGCCCATACCCGCCTTTTTTTTTTGGGGCTACCCAAACTTTTTCCCTGGGTTCGTAATTAAACCGCCATTCACCCGTATTTCCGTGGGTGGCCCCAATTGTCCCCTTTACTAAGAAACAGGCAATCCGAGGCAATAGCCACAGGTGGCCGAAGACGCGTTTTCCCGGCTCAAGGCAGCATTTGCACCTGCCCCCATCCTGTCTCGTCCGACAAGGGGACCGTTTTTTCCGAGGTTGAGCTCTTCAGTGGGAGCAGGGGCATTTGCTCCCCCAGGGGGTTTCCCAAAGGCAAGACCATCACTTGCGGGTTCTTTTCTAAAACATTCCCCCTTTTGCCGAGAAGAACTAACTTTTGGGGGAAATGGGGAGTGTTGGCCACTAAGTTAGCCCCCGAAGAATGGCGTCATCTGTTGGAGAGGACTCGCCATCCGGTCACAATTTACTTGGATCACAAGAACCTGGCGTACCTTCAAACGACCCAGCATCTTAACCCCCGGCAGACCCGTTGGGCCCCCCCCCCTTTCTTTTCTTGGTTCAATTTTGTGATCCATTTCCGCCCGCGGGAAGAACATCAAGGCAGATCCCTGTCCGGGGTTCAGCGTTTGGGGGTGAGGAATCACCTCCTTGCCAATATCCCCCGGATCATCGGGATTTCCGGGGCTCCGGAAAATCCGGCGGACCCCCTGGCAAGACTTATGTGCGTCCTGTGCTTCGTGGAAGAATACTGAAGTGGGGTCATTTTTTCCTGGGACCCCCACCCGGGGAAAACGGAAAAACAGGGGCCACTTTAGCCCCCCATTAAAAAGGTGGCCGGACCTTGTCAAGGATGTCAAGGACTTTGTTGAGTCGTGTCTCTCGTGTGCCAGCAACAAGGCCTCCCACCTCAAGCCTACGGGTTTGCTTTAACTGCTGCCCATTCCAAGCCGCCCATGGTCCCATATCGCTATGGACTTCATAACGGATCTTCCGCCATCGGCCGGTAATACCATTATCTGGGTCATCGTTGATCATTTTTTGAAGATGGCGCATTTTGTACCTCTGCCAGGGTTGTTTTCTGCACCCCACCTTGAGACCCTCTTCTTCCTGCATATCTTTCACTTGCATGGCCTTCCTCTGCATGTTGTGTCTGATCGGGGGTTGCAGTTTGTGTCCAGATTCTGACTGTCCCTCTGTTCCCAGTTTAAAGTGAATCTGGACTTTTCCTCAGCCTACCATCCGCAGACGAACGGGCAGGTGGAGAGGATCAACCAGATCTTGGAGAATTACTTACGCCATTTTGTGTCTGCTCGACAGGATGGTTGGTTTGACTTGTTACCCTGGGCGGAATTCTCTTACAACTCCCTTGATTCAGATTCGGCTGGGGCCTTTCCGTTTTTTCTGGTTTATGAATTACATCCCCGCCCACCCCTTCCACTGGCATAGGTCTCTGACGTCTCTGCTGTGGACACCATGGTCCGCGACCTGAGGGCCATCTGGAACGTCACTCGGCAATCTCTGCAACAGGCCTCCGCTCAAACGAAGCTGCGTGAGGACTATAGGAGACCTCCTCTATCGTTTTCTCCCGGGGATAAGGTCTGGCTGTCTTCCAAATATGTTCGTCTGACGATCCCCAGCTACAAGTTGGGTCCCCGTTACCTCGGTCCTTTTGTGGTCCTGAAGAAAATCAACCCTGTGGCCTATAAGCGCCGGCAACCTCCCACGATCCGTATACCGAATTTCATCCACGTCTCTGTTTAAGCCAGTCAACCTGAATAGATATTCCCGGAAGGTGCCCCCCTCTGCTCCGGTGGCCGATACCTCTGATGTCGTTGCCGTAAAGGAAATTTTGGCCATGAAAACGATCAGAGGGAAGCGTAATTTCCTTATTGATTGGAAGGGGTTCAGGCCGGAGGAAAGATCTTGGGAGCCGAAGGACCATATCATGGACCGGGGGGTTTTTTGGAGATTTTTCAGGGCCCGAGGAAGGGGAGGCCGAAGAGGGGGGGGGGTACTGTTAAATGGCCAAAAGCAGCCCCCAGCCCGGGGGCCGGGTGTACTTTTTTTCCCCGCCTCCCCTTACGCTCCCCCTCACCCAACCGCGCCCGCGCCTCCGGCTGTTGACAGCCGATACACGCGTCCCCCGCTTCTTAGGGCGCGCGCGCGCCGGCTCTCTCAGGTTTGAAGGCCAGCGCACTAGTAATTGGTTGATTGCCGGCGTCTGCCCCTATTTATTGGCTCCACCTCCGCTAGGGTTCTGCCGAATCCATAGTGCCCGTACCTATGCGAGGAAGCCTTTCGTTACTCTGGTTAGTCATTCCTGTGTACCAGTCCCACCTGCTCTCGTCCCTCGACCACGATTCTACGCCGCATGCCCTGACTGCCTGGCTTGACCCCGACTACAAGTTTGTCTACTGTTGCTGTACCGCGTTGCACCTCGGCCACCTCCGCAAGCAAGTCACATCAAGGGTAGCGACCTGGTGGAATCCCGCCGCGGCAAGTCCATCCCGCTTTGCGGCGGGCTCTGGTGAAAACCGGGACCCACTTAGATTCCGCTCCCTGGTGTGGCCCCTACCACTGCTTGCGGCTGTCCAGTGGATCCACTACCCCGGTTCATTACATTAGGTCTACATGGCATTGGACAAAAACTCACTGAAAACTAAATCCTAAAACTTTTCATAAAAATAGTCCCGTTCATGTCAAAAACCGACCTTTTTTGGCCCATTCTCCATTTTTTGGCAGAAATGCACAGCATTAAATTGCTGTGGATTTCTGCAGAAAACGCACCAAAAAAGGTCTGGCAGTTTACACTACCATAGTAAATTTTCTGTCCTGTTCTGGGTCTTTTTCACAATGTTTCAAAAAACGACCTGGAGCAGAAATGAGCTGAAAAAAAAAATGTTCTGTGGAGACTACAGAATGTCTTTACTATTAAAGACTATGGGGATCTGTTTTTAGTTGTTTTTTCAGAGGTTTCAGAACGCCCAAAAATGACTGAAAACGTGTACAGTGGAGACATAGCTTGAAATGTTCTAAAACTGAAAGCACTAGACTGCGATTTGCTATGCAGAGTGCACACAGACCTTTTCTCCTAGGTTTCCCCTCTCGATGTCTAAGACATAAAAAGGCATGGAAAACAGTGGAGAGGAGAAGACTAAAAAGTGAACCTGGAGAAATTGCTCTTCAGGTTGTTGTCAAACATGGCAAGATTTTTTAGAGAAATGTCTGTAGGGTTGTTTCTGTAGGATTTATATAGATTTCAGCAAGCCTCAAATCTGCCGCATATAAACGTACCCTTATGACATTTTGCTATAGAACAACAATACAACCAAGACTATAATTTAACATAGACAACAGTAGAGAAATGAATGGAGAATCTTCAATGGGTTGTATGTATTTTAAGAGAATAATTATCCTTCTAAACAACTATGTAGCTTTGTATACATAACACAACATTCATATTACACAACTGAATCTGCATTACCATTCATGCAGTGGCAAGTTTGTCTGCACACTTAGTGGCATCTACAGGGCCCAGACAGAGGGCATAAGATATTCATTTCCACATCTACGCAGACACAGAGCTTCATGAGAACTGTGGGGCAATTTTATCAGTACTGTCTACCACTTTAAACACTGTAAAGTTAGACAAGACAGTCTTACAATGCACCACATTTATCAGCGTTAATAAATCTGCCGCAGGTGCCTAGTCTAACTTTATACTATTCTTAAATGGGATTCATTTATGTCAATAACCACAGCCAACGTTTGGCGCACGGTGCCGCACGCCAAGTCTCGCCCATTTAACGTCAAGCCACGCAACTTTTGTTGGACAGAAGTGTTTAGACACTGTCTAAAACACACTCATAAATGTAGTGTAAAGCATGT
Organism: Phyllomedusa bahiana; assembly: GCA_025379985.1. NCBI lineage: Eukaryota > Metazoa > Chordata > Amphibia > Anura > Hylidae > Phyllomedusa > Phyllomedusa bahiana. The sequence continues at coordinate 34,926 of JAODAL010035767.1, forward strand.
ACGACATTATTTTTGCCACAACTTGTGCCAGACTTCTGCCGTAACTGCCTTGATAAATGTGCCCCTGTGTTTTTATATAATGAAGAAGCACTGCGTTATATCTGGTTGGCGCATGATGAATTAAGTGATTTGTTAGCATTTGAATCAGAGAGAAACAATCATACAAATTAAATACTAAATTTTTGTTGTGGTTTACCATTTTAAATTAAAAACTGGTTCTGGAACTTTTTGTAGTATTTAATGTGTGGGAAAAACAACTAAATAATTCTAACTTCCTCATATTTTTTATTGTTTTTATTATTTTGTTTCATAAATGACAATTTTACATTTTTAAATATTTTTTAAAAATGATTTATAAGTTTTAGTCTCCCATAGGGAACTGTGATCACTGGTACAATATGCTTCAAAATTTATTCTATTTTACAATTTTACTGCAGTCTTATTACAGCTCGCCTCTAGCATCTAGTAGGGTAAATGGGAGGAAGTTGTCTCTCATCTCAGCTACTGATGATGGGTGTCAGCAGTAGATTAAATGACATCAGGACATACATGTAAATTAATTTGGGAAGAGGTTAAATGGCACATACTAAATACTGAGCTCCATATCTATGTAGATAATCCAGAAGAGTGTGTTTGCTTTTTGGGCTGCTGCAATGTATGGTAATTTCACCCTAACAAAGCTTTAGCTTTATCAGGGTCTAATTTGTTGTGTATGGTTTGTCAGAGCATACATTCCCTTAAAACTGTCTTCACAATGCTGACCTTACAGTGAGGACAATATGGAAAAAGGGTATGACCCACAACAGTAATCTTGCATGCCAGATTTTTTTTGTGACTAGATTTTTTATTTTTTTTTTTAAACCTGGATGACATTTTCAATCCCGATAAAACCCCAACATTCAGTTCCCAAAACACAGAATTCATGCTGCATTATTCAGACCCTAAACCAACAAAGCCTGCTCCTTGATTCCATTCACCAATGAACACCCGTACTCATGCTAGCCTAACATCAAAAGATTGGGTGATGTTTGGATCCAAAGAGGGGCTGCATTTACTGTAGAAGAACTAGCAAGGAGAGGTAAGTAATATAGGTTATTTTCTATTGGATTAATCCAATAGATTAGGGCACATTTTTTTTTTTTAAAAAAATGGCCCCATTGCCCCTAAATTCATTACTAAATTCATGGGACAGTACTCACCAAATATTTTAAGGGGTTGCCTAAGGGATTGTCCCCATGGTAAGGGTTATTGGTCGGCTTTTCAGACGCTTTGCGGTTTTAGAAACTGTCTGAAAACCGACATGCAACGCTCCCCCATCGACGTTAAAAGAAAATTTTCCACCGGACGGTTTTTGACACCACCGGTGTAATGAAAAACTTAGAACATGTTCATTCTTCCACCCAGTTTTCGGGTAGAACAGGAACATATGGGTGCGAAAGGGGATGGCTTGAATCCGCAAACTGCTGACAAAAGCCGTCCCTCTACATGCCAAAAAAGATGGAAAATCCGACCGGTATTATGTTGCCGTGTGAACGCACCCTAACAATCTGTTGCTTAGCATGGAGCTAATTTGCAGGCTATTACAGTTCCCAAGAGGTGATAAGAGTACAACTAGTAAATTATAGGGGAGCTCTATTCTGTGTGTATACTGTTACCATCCTGCCTTATCTAAGCTTCCAGCATCTGCTAATAAATCCCCTACCCTTTATTGACCTTGTGCTAGTCTATTGGCTGACAACAGGATGTATCAGTCTATTGTGGAGGCTTTAATGGCCAATCTGAAAACTGGAATATTTCAAGATTATTTTTATACGGAAATTCACATAAATACACTAAATATGGAAAAATACGTAAATATGCCTGATGAAATAGTAATGCTAAAGGGCCTTTATAGAGCTTGTATGGGTTAAGAAAATCCTGTAATTTAATTGTCTAGTGATGTACCAATTACTATAGGTTACAGTTTGAAAGTTCAAAGTAAAATGGCTTACCTGCTGTGGCACCTTCACTTTGCAAGGTACTTTGTAAAATATCCCTAGATGTTGCCTGTGCCCCACCAGAGTCCTCATCCTGAGTGTGTTGCCCACTAGTAGTAGCTGTTTGTACGTTTCTTCTCTGCCAGATTTCCTCAGTCTCATCTTCTTCATGTAGTATGTTTCCGCCACTTTGCTCTCCCTCTTTGTTTCTGTTGATGTTCACAGTTGGAAGGGAACAAGGGTTGCATAGGGAAGTCTGCCCCTCTAAATCACTGGAAGGCCCAGATTCGAAAACAGATGCCCCACATCCCTCATAATTTGCGTAAAGTGCAGGGCTTTCTGAACTGTCTACAGACGAAGAACATGTACTTTGTGTAAAACTTCCAGAAGAAAGATTAAAATTAAAAAAAACACCTCTCCCCTCATTGCTTGTCCTTCCTTCAACGCCACTATTAGCCTGACAGACGGTTTGTACATTAGTTGAACTACATGCTCCCATATCAGCCACTACCGGAGACGGTGTACATAACATAGGTTCAGGTACATTTGTATCAGCGTCACTTGTCCTCAGTTCAGTTGTTTCAAGCACTTCACCATTTAGTTGTGAGGGTTCCTCTACTCCCTCAATAGTATACAATGCAGTGGCTATCTGGTCAACAACATTGTTATTGACTACAGTACTCTCAATTACCTCTCCAACTGCTCCCAGCAGCGGTTGCTCTGTATTCAAAGTCTGAACATTACCTCCTGAGATATCAGATGTTTGTGAATTCTGTTGTGCATTATCAGAGCTGCTTTGTTCGTCTTGACTTGAAGACATATTAAAATAACTGTCTTTTTTTGTATTAGAACTACAGTTTATTACAAGCCCACCTTCTTCCAGTAATGGTGAATGGCACATGACATCTGGCCGAAACTCATGATCTTCTTCATCTGAATCAATGTGGAGCATTGCATTTAGTCTTGTATCCGTGGGAAAACTGCTCCTAAGCTTTGGTGAAGCTCCAAGTGGACGATCACAAGTGACAGAGGCAGTAGCACTAGATTTAGCATTATTGTTATTATGTTCAAGTGCATCAAGGTAATCATTAAGAGAGTCCTGGCGATTTCGAATAGGGGATGTCCTTAAAGATGTTCCGGGTGCCTCATTATAGTCTGTCTCAACAGTTATGCTTGATCTTACCCCATTCACCATAGACTCTGTATGTGGAGGGCCATTGGAATATGAGGAAGGTGAATCATGACCTGCAGGGCTATCTTCATCATCTGAAGGTGTAGCAAGATCCCCATCACTATTGTTGGCTGCAAGCAGAGTACCGACAGCCTCAGGAGAAGCATCTATAAATAAAACATTGAAAAATAATTATGACAAGCAATACACATGAAATAAGGTAATTTATGTTATCACTTTCTTTAATGTAATGGTTGTCTTTCACATGATTTTATAGTCTGCCATTTGCCAATTAAAAATGTGTTCAGAGTTATTTTTAGCATATTTCAGTATAACAAGAGCACATAATAGACAATGAAGGTTATTTGTCTTTTAATACAAAATACTTGTAGACAAACCAATGCTCTACATGTGTTGCCTATTAGCATTGGGAACATTCGTTTAAAGGGATTCTATCACAATTTGTTTTAAAGGAGTTGTCTCATTACAAGCTTTCAGCCTACCTCAGTGTCTGGCAGCAAAGGATTTTTGAACTCAGGGACGTGCTTCTTGTCTGCCTCTTCTCCTCCACATTCCCCCATCCCCTCAGCACACAGACAGCTCTCCTCCATAACTTCTATACATCAGGGGTAGAGCGAGGGGGTTTGCTGCCAGGGTTAACCCTGTATGTGCCTGCCTAGGTCTGCTGCAGGCTCGTGCTGCTCCTCTCCACAGTCAGGAGCCAGGCGAGGGCGGAGCTCGGAGTGTGGTGAGGTCGGTGAAGCGGTGTCTGCTACTAGCAGAGCAGGGGGGATGCAAGTGTTCCTAGCCCCCCTGCTTAGCATACAAATGGCCACATCTCCAGCAACAACAAACAAACCCTGTCAGAACAGACACAGGGCAGCTGTGAAGTGAGTTACTATAATCACAATGTGTCACTAATACAGCAGAGCAGGGAGGGGTATGAACCGTTCACATGCTCCCCTGATCTGTTCTATTATTATAGTCAGAGCTCCACAGACACATCATGATTATAGTAACACACTTCACTGCTGTCAGCCTCATTTCTACTCTCCTCAATCTGTGTAGGGAGCAGGCACACACAAGTTTAATCCAGCTACACAGACACAGAAGCCAGAGCCCTCTCCCTCACTCCACTACAGAAGCATACTGTGCGGGAGGGGCTCTGTGCTCCCACCTGTATTCAGAAACAGATGAGTCATCAGCACTGACAGCCAGTGAGATAAAGATCAACAGGTCAGCTGCTATAGGGATTTCAGAAGCTGATGCACTGCTACTAACAGGGATAACTAAAAATCAGTAGGGCATTTGTAATGAACATATATTGCAAAGCTGCTTGTTTTTTAAAGATCTTTTAATTAAAACCCAATCATTGTAGCGAGACAACCCCTTTAATGAATTAAAACAATATACTGATACATATTCTTTTTTTTGCAATTTTTATTTTCTGATTGTAGATTTTCAAAAAAATGTTCCTTCTGTATTTTAATATGGGGGCAGCCATCTTGCCTGAGTTGCTTTCAACAGCATTTCGAGAGATCCTACACAGCAACTACATGGCCATAGGAGGTTATGAACCGGAGCAAATCCACTGTCTTCTATAGGAGAGTTTTCTAGGCATGCTCTGTGACCTGGGAAGAAGTCAGAGTGCAGGGAGTAGAGGGGGAGCTGTGACCATCTCCTATTGTGAATGGTGGATCTACACATTAACGTCACTTTTCAGTGTAATCCTGCCAGAGCTGATGAGGAGACTGCTGAAAAGTTTTTTCTACATAACAGAAAGTGTTAAACTATTATTAGCCCAAAGTGAAAACAGCAGGATTTCAGGATTTTTTAAAAAAATATTGATAGTGATATGAAAAATTTACAAAAAACACAACCAAAAATTCCTTAAAAATGTTAAACAAAAGATCATTTTCTGATGACTAATTTTCTCCATCATCCAAAATCTGCAGGTCGTTTGCATGAATTTACACTACTTTCTTTCAACAGTCTACATTAAAAAACTTTAAATGTGGATGCACGCTGTGACGGCTGTAATCTAAATACACATAACAATAACAGCAATTTTACATTCTGTTACACTGTAAAGCTGACTTGGAACTGATTCGGGAATCAATAACTACAAGCTGAATGCAATCTTGTGATATATCTGACATAAAGTACAATAAAATAACATTCATGTATACAAGATTTGTCAAATTTACTTACCGTCATGAACTGATGATGTTATTTCAACTTTGAACTGTAAATATCCACTTACATGATCAGTTGGGAGTCTTCTTCCAAGATTATAACTTAAAACTTGGTCACTGAAAACACATGAAAAGTAAATATCTTATGTGCTATTTACAACTACCTGGCTAAAAAAACAAATGTGCTGGTGGATTCTGCATACTCTTTTATTCTTTGTTCTATGTTTAAGGTACTTCATGCCCTGGTTAGGCTAGTAAGAGCACTATATAAATGAAGCAACATTAGAGTATACCATCAAGCTACTTGATTTTGATTTTTAATAGTAAACTGAATTTAATGCATAAAGAACACCAAAAACATTATATAGTAGATAGGACACCTCCCTTAACTCTACAATAAGGACCTGCAACACTTCTTGAATTAAGTATGTAGATATTAATAAACAGTATACAAAATGAAATTACTTCCTTTTATGTGCAATATAAACCCTCACTGAAGTTATAAAAAACAAACAAACAGAGCAGCCTCTGATCCCTGCCGTTTAACCTTCTGATTGCGGTTGTCCAAGACCATGACAGGGTCAAAGGGGACTCCCCTGCCCGATGGGTTCTGGGTAGTGATGAGCGATTACATTGACTATCGTCATTGGGTCGATAGTCGATATCGGCAATTTTAAAGACGATATCCAATAGTCGATAATAGATTATCGCCGATGACCATTACAAGTCTATGGGAGAGCAACAACACCTTCATTCTTACACCCAAACAGGGCTGGAGAAGCTGGAATTAACATCCACAACAGTCAAATGGATACGTGCTACATCTTAGGCAACACACTTAGGTTATAAAAGCCACAGAAAAAAAGTCACAGACCATTCACTATCCCTGTCTTGCACCACAGCATGACCCTTAAACCTGCATGACCCACAAATTAAAAAGTGCCAGAAGGCAGTATGATTTGAACCATCATTTTACTTGAACTGCACATTGACTATCCCTGTCCTGGAACGCAGCATGACCCTTAAACATCTGCCCCCCAGTTTAAAAAGTCCCCTGAAAAAGGATCTTTAAACCCACCATTTTAGTGAACGGGGGCATTGACTATGCCGCCCTGGACCGCAGTTGACCTTTAAAAATGTCGACCCACAGTTTAAAAAAGTGCCGGGAAAAAGGAGTCTTTCAACCCCCCATTTTGTTAAACGGACATTCACTATCCCTGCCCTGGGCCAAGCATACCCCCAAACCCGCTGATCCCAATTAAAAAGGCGGAAAAGGAGTTTTTCAACCCCCATTTTAGTTTCCCTGGACTTCATTACCTGCCCGGGGCCAAGCATGACCCCCAAAACCCGTCGCCCACGGGAAAAAAAGTGCCGAAAAGGAGTCTTTCACCCCCCCTTTTTAGTTGAACGGACTTGATTTAAACCTGTTTCGTACCCTTTTAGACCTTTTAAACCCTGTTGCCCACAGATTAAAAAGTGCGGGGAAAAGGAGTCTTTGAACCACTGTAAAGGATTAAATAGGGTGGAATCTATTTTTTATCACTCCTTACCCAAATTAAAAAGCCTCCCCCGAATTTTAATTATTATTGTGCCGGCAGCCAGAGTCGGAAAAAACACCGCCCCCTTTTTTTTTGGACGTAATCGAAGTTTAATCACAGTAAAAAAACATTCCAATAGAATTTTTAATCACATGCTTTCCTTTTACCAAGATTGGTTTAAAGGTGGTCGCTAAAAAGACAAGTTATAATTTCATGAATATGAAGCATTAGCTGATTGTACATTTGAAGTTTTCTCTGTATTATTGGGGGGGGGGAAGTCCCGACTTTTTCTTCTAAAAGGGAATGCATCTTTTAAAAAAAAGTTTGTGTAGAGATTCGATACTTTTATAAAGGGTATACAGTAAAAACAGTTTAACAAACCATCTGAGGCCCCCAATAAAAAATAAAAGATGAAACAGACTTTTTGATGTTTTTTCCTTTAAATACCCAAAATTGACAGTCCCCCAAAAAAAAATTTAAAAAAAAGTTTAATGCCCCCCCCTAGATCGGGGATGATATTTTCTCTTCCCCTAAAAATTTAGACGCAGGGGGAAAGGGGAGCGGGTGTTGAACCCATGAACCGTAGGTTTTCCCAAAGGGGGTAACCAAGCAACCCCCCGGGCCCCCTCCCAGAGCCTTTGATGGTAAAGGGAGAGTTACCACGCCACCCGGTGCCACCCAGAGAGTCCCCGGCAAAGGCATCAATGGGTGTTTACAATCTCATAACCCTCAAAGATTTTTGAAG
>JAODAL010035768.1:0-42547 GCA_025379985.1 Phyllomedusa bahiana
CTTGTTTCTGCCCAGTCTTTTTTTAAAATCGGGGACAGGCGGCTGGACATTTTGTATGGGCGGGTTTAAAAAAGCAAAAATCGCAAAAACGAATTCTTACTGGGAAAAAAGAAGGGGGGGTTTGGCCTTACGGACAAAAAGGGTCTATACATAGGGGGCTTTTTGCGGTAGGCATGATCTTCCCCAATGTTTCCCCCCAAAATATGGGTGCCTTGGAGGAAAGATTCATGGGGGCCACTCCGGGGATTTTCCCGGGTTTTAACCACTCCCCCCCCGCTAGGGAAAAAGCGCCCCCCCGCTAGGAAAGACCGGGGTCAGAAATATTGGCCCAGTAAGTGTGATGGTGACCGTTTCTTTTCCCCCTTGTGTGTCAACGGAGCATCCCTTATATCCTCGGGAACAAAAACTCAACGAGCTTTTAAACTCTTAAAATTTAAAAGGGCGACGGTAGTTGTTTTTTTTTTCCTTTTTATTTTTAATTATTCTTTTCCCTGTTTCGTTTTCTTTTTTCATTTGGTCAACAAAATGCCTCCGGGGCCACCACGTATAATGGGCAGAATATTTTAAATCCCTAAACCCAAAGGAAACATCATTTGATAACCCAATATCGCCCCCCGCTTACCCGAGTTCGGGAAGGACCTCATGTCTGGGGTTTAAAAAAAGGTGATTTTATGGAGGGAGGGATCATTTAAAAAAATTGGATGTATCAAATTCTTTGGTATGTAAAATTGTGAAGAATTAAGATCGTGTGAAGATATTTTTATAAAAAGATTGTATCTATGTTTTATATCAAAAAGCTTTTTAAAAGAAAACAAAAGTTCGCGCAGACCCAACGGCGGTAGGGATTTTTAAGGGGGAAAGCCTCGGGCTTAGACAGTTAAACTTTGTATCCCGAAAAGGGCCAAAATGGGGCCCAAGAGTAAATTGAAAAAATTGGGGGATATTTGGAAATTTAAGTTGGTTAAGTCAGGAAAAAGTCTTCCGGGGTAAAAGGATACTTTGAAATTCTGTCAGGACTCGGATCCCCCTTGATTTGGGTTTATTTCGAAAGGGCCCCCACCCAAAGGGTTTCAATAAAACGGGACAAAGACCCTGGGGGAATAAGGGACACCCCGGCCTCGTCCCATTTTTTAAGTTTGTTTCGGGGGGGAAAAATCGGCTTGTGGGACCCAAAAAGTTTGAAAGAGGGGCGGGAGTACACCCGAATTTAATAGTTTTTCAAAAATGGGCCCAAAAAGCCGAATACCTTCATTACTTTGGACATAAACTTCCAATTTGGCGATCGAACCCCTTTTTCCCCGCGCCCAAAGGGCTGAGCAAAAAAGCCGGCTCCTGCCTCCTATGCGCTATTTTGATTCCCCCTGTCGCCCGCCCTAGTGTTACCCACCCCTTTGGGCCTACCTGAACAAAACCCACCTGTCTTTTTTAAATTTTAACCCCGGAAAGCTTTATGATAACGTTTGGGGCCAAATTTTTTGGGCGAAAAATTTTCCCAAGTCACATTTAAAAGGGGTCGAAAGGCCAAAATTTAAATAAAAAATTAAAGATTTCTCTTTTGGGGTTTTGGGAAAGGGTTTTATGAAGGGTGGGGCATGAGGGGGGAAAATCTGGTCACCCTTCGGGAATAAATTAAAAATATTTCCCCCAAAAAAAAATCCTTCTAATTGGGGGGAAAAAGTCTGGAAGAAAAGGGGTAGGGTAAATTTTTTTGGGGGGGACCGGGTGGGATTTTTTGGAGGGAAAATTTCCTTGGGGGTTATCCCTAATCCCCTCTATTTGATGGGGGGCTTGAGAGAGCCCCGGGTTTCTGTCTGGGATAGGGGGGTAGGTTGCAGTAGAAAAAATTCATGCAGGGGGTTTCGGAGAATGGGGAAAGCAAATTATTTAGGAGTCCGGAAGGTTGAAAGGAGCCGGGGCATAGTAAGAGGAAAAATTTTCCGATCTCCTTGGGGATCGTAGACAATCATACCACTACTTTTCCTCAAGGAGTAATTTTTTTTCTTTTTAAAGGCCCCCCTTTCTGGGAGCATTTTAAAGCGGCAGGGTATGTCCCTTTAAATTAGAAAGGGAAAAATAGTAATCTTTTTTTCTGCTATACACCAACAGTTTTTTTTTTTCCGGATACTTCCAGACTCCTAAATCTTAGCTGGGAGCTCAAACAACCCTCAAACCCCTGGCCTTTTTCGTGGGCAGCAGCCAAAAGGGGCCTCGGAATTTTTTAAGCCCTGCCCCGAATCCGGGGGGGGAAAACCTTTTGCAGGGATCCCTTTTTTTTCTAATACGGGAACCCAAGGCGATACAGTGTCCTCGACCCACCGTTTTGGTGTCCCTCCCAAAGTGAACCGGTGATTTCACCGACCCCAGTTTTTCTTTTGGGAAGTATTTTTTTAAAATGGCCTGCCGCAGTTTTTCCCTCTGTGCTGGGGGTGCTTCAAAGGGGTTTCCCTTGAATCCCCGGGGGGCTTTTTTTTTTGTGCGAGTTTCCCCCCTAAAATTTAGAAGAGCGTCGGGGAAGCAGGGGTCCGACCAGGTTATAGGGTTGATTTCAACCGAAACCTAGCCGAAAGCAATACGGGAATGTTCCCAGAAGAAGTAACCCGAGACGCAGTTTTAGCCGTAAGGGGGGGGAATAAAAGTGAAAGTCCCTCATTTTGGGATGTCCCTATGCCCACATTTCGTACAATCGAACTTCCGTTCCCATCCCCGGGAAACCCCCCTCGCAAAGGGCCCTTTAAAGGGAGGGGTTGTAAGTTTTGGGCCCTTTGCAGTAACAATTTTTGGTCCTTTTTCCCCCGGGAAAGAACATATTGAAGTCCCCCCCCCCCCCCCCCCCCCCCCCCCAAAAAGGGAGGGGGCCCCCTGGGGAGAAATTGGCCAATTTTCCAAATTTTTGTTAAAAAATCTAACCTGCGAGGGTTTTGGGGGAAAAAAATGAAACAGACTCAAATGCGTCCCCCTCATATGGGCCCCCTTTAAAAATTACATAAACCCGGGGGGCCCAAAAATTTTGAATCCTGAATTTGGAAGGGACTTTTGGACTAAAAAGCAAAAAAGAAATTCCCAAACCCCTTTTTTTTTCCTGTCATGTGGGGCCGGAGGGCTTCCGGATAAAAGGTGTTTCGCAAAAAAAAAATTTTTCTATTTTTGAAAAAAATGGGTTTTGAAAAAAATACTATAAGCTTTTGCCCGCTTAAGATCAGCCCAAAATTTGTCCCCCTTTTAAACATTTGAATTCAATTCCCTTGACTTTTAAGGGAATATATTTCGGGCCCTTGTAAATAGAGTGGAGAAGCAGATGCCCCCTTTAAACCCAGGTCAGCATTAAATCGACGACCAGTGGAGTCCGCCCCGGGAAGCGTGTAGCCCCTCTCAGCAACAGGACATGAGGGAGGGGAAAAAAAAAAGGACGCAGACATTGACACGCAAAAAAGGCAATTAAAAGACTTTAAAAAAAATTTCCCCCCTAAAGGAGGCTTTTACTAAGGCCAAAACGCCTTAGAGAGGGAAAAAGAAAAGTGCCACCAAAAAATTCCCCTCCTAAAAATTTCGGGTGAGGAATGGAGGGGAACAAACTAGCCCCTGAAAAACGGGGGTTGGGAAGCCGGGAAAAAATTTTCCTTTAAATTCGGGTTAACCAACAGCTAGGTAGGGAAAACTTGGGGCCGCTACCGGGGGGGGGGGAAAAAAAACGCAGACAGCGCTCCCCTTTGCTAAAAGGGTCGCCCAACAGGTAGGGGAGATATATAGTTTTTAAGCCCAAAAATGTTGGTTTGGGGGGGAGAATAAAAAAAATTCTAGCGAAGTAACCGGGCCAAAAATACCCGAGGGGGTGGGAAAAAGGGACTTTTTTTTTTTTTTTTTTTTTTTTTTATTTTTTTGGCCCCCAAACCCTAGTTTACAGACCTGGAAGGTGGGGTTAGTGGGTGGGGGGGGAAGGGACAGAAAGAAAGGGGGGGGAAAAGGGGGGGGGGGGAAAGGAAAATAGAGAACGGGTGGGGGAGGGGTGTCCATCTTTTTTTTCAAGGTCATTTCCTTAATCACCGCCGGGGGCGGTGGTAAAGAAACCAGTCCAGTGGGGGAGCCCCTCAATTTGGGGGATTGGAGGTGAGGGCAGGGATCCGCCCAAAAGTCTCTAGCTGGGGCGTTTTCTCTTTTTTTCTTTCTTGGCTCCAAAATTGGGGGGGGGGAGTTTTTTGGGGGGGAGAAAAAGGGACCCGGAAACCGTTATTTTCAGGAGGCTTAATATTCAGAACTGAGCGGGAAAGGGTTTGGCCAAGTCCTCTATGTCCTGGAGTTTTGGGGATTTCCATTCTTGGGAGGCAAAAGGACAAAGGGGTTCCCCCCCAACTATAGGCAATGCCCGGCCCTTTTAGGGGGGAAAGCAGTGGGCAAAAGATGTCGTCTTCTTTGCAGCGTGACCCCAGGACAAACTGGGTAAGCGGACTGGGGCCCCTGCAAGTCAATTTGCTTTTGTTTTCCCGTTTGGGCGATGAACCTCTCTTTCACAGAAAAATCTTTGCACAAGCAAATTTGCCCCCTTGGGTTGTTTGAAGGGCTAAACTTTTGACAAAACGCTCTAGGGCAGAGGGTTTCCAAATTTTAGGGGTTTGAAACAGCGGGTTTCCCCAGGGGGTTATTAAAGATGCTTAAAGGGAAATGATTTGGGAAGGGTTCTCCTCCCTTCGGGGCCCGGCACCCCTCCCCCCGTATTTTGTTGGCGCCCCCTGTTGTCAAGTCTTCCAGGTGTTTTTTGGGTATCTCGAAAGCAGGAGGGGCGGGGGAGGTCCACATTGCTCCGGGTTGGGAGGTATAGGGCGGGTATCGCCCTTTCGCTGTTTCAAGGAGTCACCCTTTCAGCCACTTAAAGGTGGTGTCTTGGCGTTTTTTGGCCAAATTTTCTGATCTACAATTTCCCTTAAAACTTTTTCCACTAGGTGCGAGAAATCAGCTTTTTGTGGGGATAATTTTTTTAAAGTAAGTGGGGCCAGCGCCCGTTGGGTCAACTGGGTCGGGGAAGGGGGGGAGCGGGCCCCGCCGCTGGGGAAAGAGGGCTACCCTGTGCACTCAGTGGATCTGCATCCTCTTTCATGCCCCCCTCGTGGTGTCTTCTTGAAATACTGTCCAGGGCTGCCCCGCCGTTGGGACGGGAGTCCCTTTCCTTTTTTTGGGGCCGCTTTTGGGCCTCGGGCTTTGGGGGGCATTTTTAGGGTCACCAAGGCGGGTGAGCGTCAATCCCCTGGTTTTTTGGGGCTGAGTCAGGTCCCCACAGGGGGCTCTTGGTCTTAACAGGGGGGGCAGGGTATTAAAAGACCTAAGGGGTCAGGGAAAAACTGAGACCCCGTGGGAGGCGGGGTAAAGCACCCGGTGCTGCCGGGATTAACAGGGCTGCGAAAAACTGAACCCCGGGTGGGAGGCTAGTGACCCTCTCCGGTGCTACAGGGGTTAAGGGGGCTGCCGGGCTGGGTTGCGGGAAAGGCCCCGGGGCCAGGCAGGGCCCACTGACCTGGGGAAAACCCTGGGAGTAGGGAGGGCCGGGTCTCCTCAGCGGGAAGGCCCGGGGGGGGCCCCGCTCCAGCCCCCCGGGGTTTCTTGGGCACTGCTTAGAAAAGCTTAGATTTTGCAGGGGGCTCATAATAATTGCGGCTGGGGCCCGGGTTTGGTGAGGGATGGGGCACTTGGGCGCTGTGAAAAAGGGAAGATGGCGCCTGCCCTTTACCTTTCAGGGCCCCGGGCCCTTTTGGGAGGCTAGAAAAAAAATTTCCGAAAACCCCTCTACTGTGCCCCCGGGAGTGAACGGAGAGCGGGACCCTTTCTTTTAATTTTTGTTCCCGTCGTTTTTGGTGCCAGGATGGCGCTGGATTCCCCCGGGAGAAGGTAGCCGATGCTTTTTGGAGCCCTCAGTAAGCTCTATCTCCTTTTGGGTTTCCGGGTTTCCCCCCCCCACCAAAGCGTTTTTTTTCTGCTTTTGTACCCAAAAAACCTTTCTTTTTCATAGCCAAAAAATCCCAATTTTCCTGTCGCAAAATTCACAAGCAAAGGGTTTAAATTAAAAATTTTTTCTCTTTTTGTGTGGGCGAAAAAAATTTACCCCCTTTGTAACACGCCCTTAACAAACCCAATATTTTGGGGCTGTTTAAAATCTTTTGCACAAAAATTTTTAACCCCCGGGGGTTTAAATTAAAGCGTTTTTTTTCTGCTGTGGTGACCCAAAAAAACCTTTTTTTTTCACCCCAAAAAAATAAAATTTTTCCCCTGAACAAAAATTTCCAAAAAGCGAAGGTTAATTACAATTTTTTTCTTTGTTGTGTAGCTAAAAAAAACCCGGGGGGGGGGGGGGTAACAGGGCTACAAAGCTAGTAGTTTGTGACTGTTTTCAATTTTTTTGCCAATTTACATCCGGGGGTTAATTAAGCGTTTTTTCTGCAGTTTTACTCAGTAAAAGAAACTTTCTTTTTCAAACCCCCACAGGGAAAAAATTCTGTAGCATAATTATATTTCCCAAGGTTTAAAAAAAACCTTTTTGTGCTTTTACATTCAGTTAAAAAACCAGAGTTTTTTTTAAAAGGGGAACATACAATTTAATTTTTCCTGGCCCTTTGTGGGGCGCAGTTTTAAACCAAAGGGGTTTCCCAAAACTTCTTTGTGGTTTTAAATTTTGGGGTCCCAAAAACAGGGGGTGTTTTATCATATACAGATATCTTTAAACAAAAATGTCTGGGAAAATTTTAGAACAAAAGTATGTTTAACAGAGAGGTTGGGGAGCTCTTCACCCCGTGATTGGGAGTGGCACAAAAAATTCCTGGAGCAGGCCCAGGTCCCAGCACAGCAAGGGACTTCACAGGGAGGGTCCCCCCGGTTTAGGCCACAACTGCCGGTTTCAAAAAAGGGGGAGTGTTTTTTTACTTAAAAAAACCCAATGGTTTTCCCGATTGGGTTTTTCAAAGGCAAACCCCTTTCCCCCCCGATAACATCGCCCAAACCCCCCGCCAAAAGTCGGTTGGGGAAATCAGAAACAACCCTTAGTTTGGGAAGGCCCCGGGGGCGGGTTGCCGGCCCACCCTGTCCTCCCAAACCCCCTCTGCCCATCCGTTTTTTTCAGCCAGAGGGTCTACTATGTGGTCTGGGCTCAGCGCCACTATAAGCGAGGAAAAAACAAATTTTTTGGGGGGCAGTCCCGCAGCTACTTGGGGAGAAAGAAAAGGGCCAATATCCCCTGCTTCTTGCAGTAGTCGGAAAAAATATAAAATGTTGGGAGGGCAAGGGGGGTCATGTTGAAGGGGGCAGCCCTGCATTTCCAAGACCGGGGGAAGGAGACCGCAGTGGCGATTAAAAACAAATTAAAGATGAAGTAGCCGACCCACTTTTGGGGCCGGGGAACAAGGGGTTTTATCCTCGTCAGGAGAAGAGGGGTCAGTTGCGTTTTCAGGCGCGGCTCAGCCCCCAAGTTTGGGGGGGGGGCCATTAGTCAGCCCGGGGAAGCAGTTTAGGGCGGAGCCAACGGGGCCCCGGGGGGAAAAAACCCCTTCGCAGGGCCAAGAAAGTACGGCACAGGGGGGCCAGGTAGGGAGCGGCGGTTTGGAAATCCCCTTTAGTTGGGGGGCGTTGGCGGTTAAAAACAGCTACTGGCGTTTGGCATTTTTTTTTGCTAAGACAAACCCGGGGGAAGGGCCCAATATTGGTAAAATTAAAAATCGTGGGGAGAAAATTAAGCGTGGCCAGGGGGCAAAAAAATTTGGGAAACCCCGGCCCTTCGTCAACACAAGGACGCACCACGCCCGGAGAAACTTTTCTTTAGATGTGGTGGCCATCCTGCTTTCCGCAGGGACAGCAGCCAGTGGCACGCAAAAACCCTTTGCAGCCAATCAAGGGTCCAAACCCCCTCTGCAGAATTGCTTTTTTTCTTTTTTACATCACTCCCGGTCCAAAATGCCCGCTCCTCGCTACTCAGGGCCCAGCAATTTGTTTTAGCGGGCAAATTTGGGAAAAGACAACAGTATGGTTTTCCCAAAACCAAAACCTAAGGTTCAGCAGCTTTACCGTCCCTGCCAATTGTTGGGAACTGAGTCCCCCCCCTTTCCCCAAAAGGTGGACTCGCACCAATCAAGAAATAAGGCTGTGCCGGGGCCGAGATGGAGAGTTCCCCAAACCGTAAAATTTTTTTTCCAAAAAAGGGAGAACCAGCACTTCATAAATAAGAAAAAACAGAAAATGGGCCTTTCCTTTTTTTTTATCGGTTTGTTCCAAGGTTTCACGGCAGCGCGGACGTCCCGGAGCTGTAACCACGGTCCCCCGGGGCCCTACATGTCCTTTTTCAGCCCCCTGGGAAAATTCTTCCTGCCCAGGCAAACCAACAACTTGGAGAGGAAACGCCGCTTTTTCCCCCCACGTTTGTCAAACTGCGGTCCTGCCCAGACTTTTGGGATGAATAACGTCCCTTCCCCCTCTTCATGTCCCGGGAAAAAAAAATGCTGACAAATTTTGTCGGGGAGGGGGCTTGGGGATGTGGGGACTACATCTCCCGGGGGCCCCATGAGTCCGCTGGGGGGCTGAAAAGGAGGAGGAGGACAATTTTGGGAAGCATTGTCCCGGTGAAAAAAGTGGATTTTTCTACCCAGGGGACAAGAGAAAACAGTGAGCAAACTGGGGGAGGGAGATGGAGAAAGAGGACGACCCAGGCAGATGACCCGCAAACACCGTGGGATTTTACATTGGGGAAAGGGGGGCGGAGCCCCCGGAGTCACTTGTGCAGATGGCCCCCAGCATGCTGAAATTTGCCTGGGGTAGGGGAAGGGGCCCAATTTTTCACAAACCGGGAGAAAGGGGGAAATTTTTGGGTCTCCACCCAAAAGGACCCTCGCTACCGGTCCCAAAAAAGGAAACCTTTTTCTCACTAAAAATTTAGGGAAAGGGGGGACAAACTCAAATAAAAATAAAGGGAAAAAAATCCGTAGACCAAATTTGGCCGCGGGCCCATGTGGCCCGGGATCGTCCCTCCCTGACCCGGTCCCGACCGGGGGGTTCCCCCAGCGCTCCACGAAATACAGCCCGGCTGCTGGGGGAAGGGGGGGGTAGGACAGTAAACCCCTCCATCAGCAGCAAAACCCCAAATCTGGGTCCCCTGAAGAGGGAACTTTTCCTTCCCCCCCCCTAGGGAGAGGGGGAGTCGCCATTTGCATCACAGCAGGACCTGGATAGTCCCTGAACCAACAGGGGGTGCCAAAATGGACACAAATCTGCCCCCCCCAGTTAGAAGATCCCGGGCTACTGGGCGCCAAACGGGTTTTGGGGGCCCGCAACTTTCTTTAGTTTGGGAATGGAGAAGGGGTTCCTGCCCGGCCCTTGTGGGGGCTTTAGAAGGGGGGTGTTCATTTCGGCGGGGCCATCGTTACCCCAAAGGAGGAAAACCCCTTGTCCACGGGAAAATTGTAACGACTGACCTTTTTCAAGATGAATCATCGAGGAATGGCCAAATTCCACACACCAAAGCCCTTTGGCCCTCAGTCTGGGGGTTTAAACTACCCGCCCCACAACAAATTTTGAAAGCCGCCACCCCCCCTGATGCCACACATCTAGCTGACAGTTTCTCCATCGCCTACCACCAACTTTAAACCCGGGGACTGGGAATTTCCCCCCCACCTCAACATCCTTTCATTGTGCCACTCTATGACCTCATGCTGCTGCTCTGTTTCTGTTGCCGTTTATCCCCAAACTTTTGGGTCTTTGGGGCCCCTCTCTGACCTCATTCTGCCAGCTGGGGGTCCCCTACACACTGTTTTATTGTGCCACCGCCCGAAACCCATTTTTGCTGTCCGCCGGGGCCCTCCACACGTGCCCTTGTGCCCCTCTGTGGCCCACTTTCTGTTTTTCCACTTTCCCGAATTGATTGTCCACTGCCTGAAAACCCCCTGCTGGGTTTCTGCCGTTCCCTTTTACCCCACTTTTTGTTTATTGTGCCCCTCTGTGGGCCCACTACCGTTTTTTTCCACCTTTCCCGAAAAGTGA
This sequence comes from Phyllomedusa bahiana, assembly GCA_025379985.1. Lineage (NCBI taxonomy): Eukaryota > Metazoa > Chordata > Amphibia > Anura > Hylidae > Phyllomedusa > Phyllomedusa bahiana. The sequence continues at coordinate 10,003 of JAODAL010035768.1, forward strand.
TTGGCCACTGCCTGCCCCCATGCTGCTGCTGGCCCTGACCCCCACACTGTTCTTTGGGCCCCTCTTGTGGCCTACTAAAATGTTTTTCCACCTCCAAATGTCATTGTGCCACTGTCGGGCCTCATTTCTGCTGCTGCTGCCCGGAAAAACCCCCACACTGTGGCATTGTGCCCCTCGTGGCCTACCCTGTTTTAACCACCTCCAAAATGTCATTGTGCAAATGCCTGACCTCATTGCTTGGGTGCTAAACCCTGGGCCCTTTCCCCCTCTTTCAATTTTGCCCCTCTGTGGCCCTAACCCCCAAAAATTTTTTGCCCACCTTCCCAAATTTGCATTGTGCCACCTTTCCCTGGACCTCCAAAATTTTGGCCCCGCAGCTTGGGGGCTCTGTCGTGACCTACACTCTCGTTTATTTTGCCAAATCCCGTGGGTACTACTGTTTTGCCCCCTCCAGAATTTCATTGTGGGCCCCTGGTTTTGACCTCCCTGCGCTGCTGCCGGGGCCTACACACTGTTCTTTTTTGCCCCTGTCCGACCTCCCTGCTGCTGCTGTGGGTGCTGGGCCCGGGACCCACACACCTGCCAAATTTTCCCCGTTCCCGAACCCCATGCCGCTGGGTTTGGGCTGCCCCTGCCGTACCTAAAACACTCAGTCTTGTGCCACTTCTACCTCATGCTGGGGTTGGGGTTGCCGTGCCCCCCAAAAACTGGGTCCCTTTCCCCTCTGTGGCCAAAACCCGTTTTTTTCCACTTCCCGAATGGGGATTTTCCACTGCCCGAAACCCCAAAGCTGCGCTGTCCGTCGGGCCTCCACTCTTTTCATTGTGCCACCTTTTTTCTTTTTACCCAAACCCTTTTGCCCGGCTGCCCCAGGCTGCGTTCCGTAAACCCCACACTTTTTGTCCCCAATTTTGGGCCACCCCGTTTGATCCTAATTTTCTTGTTTCCCCGCCCCCCATTCCTTACAAAACCCGTGTCCAATTTTTTGTGCCACTCTGTGGCCAAATCCTTTTTTTTTTGGGCCCCCTCCAAAATTTATTGTTTCCACTGGCCCGACCTCATGCTGTGCTGGGGTGGTGTCCCGCCCCGCCGTGACCCTACAATTTTTACCCCCTTTTCATTGTGCCCCCTGTCTGACCTCATGTGCTGGGGTTTGGGTGCCGTGACCTACACACTTGTCTTTTTGCCACTGTCTGCCTCTGCTGCTGCTGTGGCTGCTTTCGTACCTACACACTCTGTCCCTTGGCCACTGTCTGACCTCATGCTGCTGTTTGGCTTTCTGCCGTTACCTTTCACACTCAGTCATTGTGGCCATGTCTGACCTAAAGCTGTGGTTTTCTGCCTGACCTACACACTTTTGTCAAAGTCCCCCCTGTGGCCTACCCTTTTTTTTTCCCCTTTTAGAAAAGTCATTGTGCCACTGTCTTTACCTCATGCTGCAACTCCCCTACCTAAAAACACTTCTGTCATTGGTCCCTGTATAAAACCTTTATTTCCCCGCTACCCCGTGGCCCTTCTGCCTAGACCTACACACCTTTTTGTCCCATTTTTTTCCAACCTTCCCCTGTTTTGGGCCCCCTTCCCCTTTATTTTTGGGCCCCCTCCAGAATGTCAAATTTTGGGCCAACTTCTGACCTCATGCGCCCGTGGCTGCGCCCTCACCTCCGTCCCCACTTTTGTCATGTGGTTGGGCCCCCTTTACCCCAGCTTTTTTTTTTTCAGCTGTCTTTTCTGCCGATGACCTTTTAAACACATTTCCCCCGCTAACAGGTTTTTGGGTCGGTTTTTTTGCCCTCTTGGCCCATTTTTTTAAAATGAAGCATTCCCCGTGGGCCGGGAGCTGGTGCCCTGAACCCAAAAAACCGATGTAAGGACCCAACCGCTCCCCTCTGCCTATTTTAAATTCATGGCCCAAATTTCCCACCCAAGCCCCCCCAGGTTGTTCAGGCCCTGGAAATTGCTGTTTTTTGGCCCGGGCCCCAAAATTTTTGGCCCCCCCCCGGGCCCAAGTCACCCGAATCGGGTTTTAAAAAATTTGGCCCCTTCTCTTTAAACCCCGCTGACAAATTTGGACCACAAAACTTTTTTTTTTGAAAAGGTGTTGTTTCTTTTTTTTTTTTAAAAGGGAGGGGCCCTTTACACTTCTTTGGAACCCCCTTCCCCTTTTCCCTTTTTTTCCCCATCTAAAACCCAGAACCTAAAGCGTCTTCTCCCGCCTATAACCTTTTTTCCCGCAACCCCTGTAAAACCCCAACTCCCCATTTCCCCCTAGCGCCTCAGTGGTTAGGCCCCCTTTGTGGCCCCACACAGTAAATTTTGCCCAAAATGAAAAGTAAACCCCTTAACTGCCCCAGGGGGTTTGGGGGAAACCCCCCTTATTGTGGGAAAAGCCCCCCCCTTTTTAGGCCCGAACCAAATTTAAGGGGCCCTTTGGGGTTAAAACCCTTTTTTTTGAGAAATGTCAGGTGGCCCCCGTTTTCCCGGCTTTCCAAGCCTAAAGGGACCGTATTTGCCCTTTCCCTTGGTGGGGCGGCGCAGGGCCCCGCCCAAAACTTTCATTTCCACCGGGCCTATCCCGGCCCCCCTAAGAAATGTCATTTTCCCCCCCCCCGGGTGTTTCGCCGGCAAAACCAATCCTGTATCAAAGAGCCCCCCGGGATTACCGTTTTTTTAACGGTTTCCGCCTATTTAAAAGCCATTCCCCCCAATTTTTTTTCGTTTTCCCCGTCCCTGAATTTTAAACCGTTTAAATGGCCCTTAAGGGGCAGACTCATCCTATTAAGTAAAGTTCCCTTTCTTTTTATAGGTATTTAAGCTCAGTTTAGGTAGATAAACCCCCATTAGATAGGTATATAGGCTTGTAAATAGGTAGATCCCCATGAGGTAGCTTTACAGGCCCCTCAGCAGAAAGGTATGTATATAGGCCTCCTATATTAGGTAGGTACTTAGTACCCTTATTAAGTTTACAGATCCATTTAGTAGATGATGAGGTATATAATCACAAATTAGGTAGCCCCTCAGTGGGTATATAGGCCCCCTCAGTAGTTAGGTAGGTATATAGGCCCTCTCAGTAGGTAGATAAGTATAAAGGTCCCCACAGTAGGCCGGTATATAGTCCCCCATTAGGTAGCTATATAGACCCTCTTAGTAGGTAGGTAGGTATATAGTGTCCCACCAGTAGATAGGTTGGTATATAGGCTGCCCCAGTAGGTAAGTAGGTATATAAGGCTTCCTCAATAGTTAGGTATAACCCCCAAGAAATAGGTAGATATTGTTTCCCAGTAGATAGTTTTTCTCACTATCTGACATGAAATCAGAAAAAACCATACCCGTTTAGGACAATTAGGATTGCCAAGATTATTTATATATGCCAAATGCCAGAATAATGAGATGGCCACTCCAAACATTGACTTGGTTATCCTTAAGCCACTTTGTAACCAGTTTATTCTTCGGGTCATTGTCCATTTGGAAGACCCATCTCCGCCTGAGCTTTAACTTCCTGACTGATGTCTTGAGATGTTGTTTCAATATTGCCAACTAATCTTCTTTCCTCATGATGCCATCTATTTTGTGAAGTGCCTCCAGTCCCTCTTGCAGCAAAACAACCCCACAACATGATGCTAACACTCCTGTCTTTCACAGTTGGGATGATGTTCTTAGGCTTCCAAGCTTTTCCTTTTTTCCTCCAAACGTAACAATGGTCAATACGGCCAAACAGTTCAATCTTAGTTTTGTCAGACCACAGAACATGTCTCCAAATATGTAGGTATTTGTTCCTGTGTGCATTTGCAAACATTAATCTGGCTTTTAATGTTTCTTTTGGAGCAATGGCTTCTTCCTGGCAGAGTGGCCTTTCAGCCCGTATTGATACGGTACTCATTCCACTGTGGATAATGACACTATCTTACCAGCTTCCACCAGCATCTTCACAAGATCTTTTGCTTTTGTTCTGGGGTTGATATGCACATGTCAGACCAAGGCACGTTCATCTCTGAGGCAAAGAACCCGTCTCCTTCCTTACCGGTATGATGGCTGGACATTCCCATCTTGTTTATAATTGTTTGTACAGATGAACAAAGCACCTTCAGGTATCTGGAAATTGCACCCAAGAATGATCCAGACTTGTGCAAGTCCACAATTCTCTTCCTGATGTCTTTGCTGATTTCTTTAGACTTTCCCATGATGTTATACACGGATGAAGTGTGTTTCTGGTATGCCTAAAAAAATACATCCACAGGTGTGTCTTTAATTAACTCAGATGTAGCCAATAAATCAGAAGCTTTCAAAGACATGACATCACATATGGTCTGTCCCAAATTGTTTAAAGGCATAGTAATCCTAGTGTATGTAAACTTTTGACTTTGGAAAGTAATAAAAATGCCTTAAAAATCTCTCTGTCATTATTCTGGCATTTGGCAAATATAAATAATTTTAGTACTCATAATTGACCTAAAACAAGTAAGGTTTATTCTGATTTCATGTCAGTTAGTGAGAAAAACATGAATATGTGCCTTTTAACATAGTGTATGTAAACTTCTGGTTTCAACTGTAGATGTAAAAGGCTCCCCAGTAGGTAGGTGGGTATGGCCCTCTCTAGTAGGTAGGTATATAGGGCCCACAATAGGTAGGTGCATAGGGCCCCCAGTAGGTAGATACAGCATATACTGTCTCCCAGTAGTTAAGTGGGTATATACTGCCTCTACTCAATAGGAAGATAGGTATATACATTCCCCCAATTATGGGGTAGGTATATTGGGCCTTACCTCAGTAATTAGGTAGATCTACAGGGCCACCTATTGAAAAAAAAGTACTCACCTTTCCGCCAAACACCTCCTCTCTAAGTTCAAAGTGGTCAGCTTGATGTCATCCCACCGCCTACTCTGGGAGGCCATATAAGCCTAGCAATGTCCTAGTACAAGCTTATTATATGATCACACCACCTGCGTTGCGGTCTCCAGAGGGCTGAACGGCAGGGATCAGAGATTCAACTGTTCTGCTCGAGTTGCTGCCTGTACTATGCAGACAGGTCTGCAATCACTGCATCACTAAGTCTATGTGACCCAGCAATGCAGATGTGTGGCAATGGGGGCCTGTGGACCCACTAACTCAGGTGTCCAGTTGCGGATGCGACTGATGTGACTCCTGTAGCTGTGCCATTGGTCGGTGGGGTAAGGAGCACATCACTCCCTATTCCACCATAGTTTTCAATTGTATATGCATCCCGCGGATGTGCATATATTTGAAAACTTGCTCCAGAACTCAGGGCCCACCATGGGAAATCTCTAGCCCCCTGATGAGTGCTCTGAGCCGGTGCAGCAGTCTGCTTTTAGTCAAGCATAATATGGCATATTTTTGCAGATATTTTATGGCTGCAAATTCAGAACTAAAAGCATCATAAATTCTGAACCAAAGACAATATATGGATTTATGATGCTTTTTGTTAAGGTCATGAAGCCCACAGTCAGGCCACAAATTGCTGCCATAATATTGCCACAAAAAAGTGCCCATGCCAGCTTAGATTCACATCATGTTTATGGCCTCCGTTTAATGCACATGCCAGGATTTATGCATTAAAAAGATACATCTGACAGATGTCAAATAGAGGCATCCGTCACCCATAGGCTCCTATTAAATAAAGCTTGCACATTTAATGGAAATGTATAATCTTTTTATTTTTCATTTAAAAAAATGGATTTTAACTTTTTTATGATTACTTTCATTTTGAACATTTATTATTTTTGTTAATGATTTGTAAAATAAGTTTTTGCAAGACATAGAATATAGGTGCTGTAGGCACATACACTACATGCATACCTTTTTTACTAAATGGCATTGCATGGAATAAGACTCCAGCAATATATATTTTTTACAATATACAGACATATAGGGCGGCATGTATGTACAGGGCTGCGCCAGAAGTCTTGCGTCTTTTCAGCCCGAAAACTGGTGCAGCCCTGTTCACTATATTTTTAATGTGGCATGCTCCAATATTAAGCGCATTACAAATCGCCCACGGCACTTTGTAATGCGCCTGAGACCGGGGGTGTGCTGGAGGCGTGTCGCACTACAACCATACGAAGCTACACATGTATGACTGTTTATCGGCAAATCCAGGCGCATTAATGCTGGAACAGGCAGGCCACTTTAAAAGTGGTTTACCTGAGCCAGAAGTGTCGCTTAGTAGCTAGAAAGTGCTAAATCTATAACCTACAGTAGAACAGGTTCATAGATTCAGGTGCATTCTACGCTACTAATGTGCGCAAAAAAAATGGCGTAATATACCCACCAGGCCATATACGTTAAACAGATGTCTCTGATGGATGCCAAGAAGTGACATCACCAATAGGGTCCCATTGCATTTAATTTTTTTTCTGAATTCTGTTGTATAGAATAGCGCAGGCCCCTGCACTATGTTATACTTTTTGTTTGCTGTACATTGATGTATACTGGCCAAATGGAGGCCAAAAGGACTCACTTTTGACCTCAATTAGGTCATTTAATCCTATAGATACATTTAGCATACACCTTGAGAGCTTTCTTAGGGTAGCTGCTAAACATAGACCATAAACATGGTGTGTAATTAGCCTTAGGCTATGTTCACATGGCTTAACGATCGTTCGGGGCGTATATCCGAAAAACCCGCATTTACCCCCGCGTGTGGCCGAGCGGCGGGGCGGGAGACGTAAGGGGGGGCGGCACTTCCCCGGCCCCATAGACATCTTGCTAGGGGCGTGTATACCCCTAGAAAGTGACCTGTCATTTATTCCCCCCTCGGCTTTTTCCCGGCAGGGAGAGGAGACGTAAGCATAGATCCTTTTGAGAACTGTGCTTTTTCTGTAGTTTTTGGGACGGGTTCAGGAAAAAGGGGACTCCGGCGCGTAATTAGGGTGAATTTGTCCCAGAATAAGTCGTGTGAACATGGGTTGGCCAGGGATCCCCAAACTGCGTCCCCCCAGCTGTTGGGAAACTAAACTCCCATCTTCCCATGTTTATAGAGGATTAAAATGTATTATGGGAGTTGTATGGTTCCCAAACTGGAGGGTCCCAGATTAAGGTGTGCTGCCTTAGGCTATGTTCACACGGCTTATGTTCTAATACGAGCAAAATGCACCCCAATCATTATGGTAATCCACAGTTCTCATAGAGAACTATGGATTACGCCTCCTCTCTCCGTACACTACGATCGTATTTTATGCGCGGGGAGATAATTGACATGTCATTTATTCACGGTGCTTACGCGCCACGAGTAATGACAGTCTATGGGGACGGCGGGCTGCCTGCCCCCCCACGCCGGATTAGGTGCCGTCCGGTGTGAGCTCCCGAACACACGGCGTAATTCCGGGGCGTACTGTACGCCCTGTAATTAACCGTGTGAACATAGCCGTAGACTGTCAGCCCATTCAAAAATGGCTACACATTTAGCATGTTGTCCTGGTGTAGATGCTAAACATAGATCACAGACATGACATGAACCTAGCTTTAGTATAGGTTCACATTATGTTTGGTCATACTGCAAAATGTTTATACACTATGGGCCACATGTATGAAAACTGTCTAGGTCTAAAACTCCCTTTGTTGCCCATAGCAACCAATCAGAGCGCCCCTCTCATTTCATATAGTGGAAAAATGAGAGTGGCGCTCTGATTGTTTGCAATGGGCAACAAAGTGAATAAGTGTATCCCAGACGTACACTGTTTTACGCATACATTCAATATCCATTCTTGCTTTTTGTTTTGTTTCCTTTTTTTAAAAAAAATGCTAGTTTTTCTATTGGTTCTGTTGGGTAGGTTTGTGTTATTATTATGATGGATATAAACATATACGTTTGCAAGCATGGACATGTACACTAGTATACGTTTTCTATATACATTTTGGAACTTAAAAAAAGTGACCTTAACGTATATGTTTCTCAAAAACTTGAAAAAGTATAACACCCTGCGTCTTCCATCTGTCAAAAAACAAACAGATGGTATAAGGTCATAAAACAATACGTCCAGCCATAGAAGTCAATGTATAGGTTAACACACAGGTTTGGGTACACATTTTTATCTAAAAAAACATACACATTAAACTATATGATGAGAACCTAGCCTTATTCTCATTTGAAAGTGGCATATGGATAAGTGGAGTAAAACACTAAAGCAATTGAATGCAATGAGATGCAACAGCTTGTGTGTGGAAATATATAAAACATCTAAACAATAAATAATTATAACCCTTGTTTCTTTATGTGTATATTACTATAATTTTGTGTACTTGTTTGTTTTGTAGATTTTTGCCTTCAGTCTCTGTATTTGTAAACAATAATCTGATATACCATGAAATGATCCAGTAAAATGGTTAGCTAGGAAATACCCAACTTCAGCAGTAAAGCTAGGTTTGAATGTTCAGCTTTGCAGATGTAGTTTTTCAAGACAAAACCTAGAATGTATTTATAATATGGAGAAGTCTCAGTTTTTCCTCCGTAATATATGTCTATTAATTATAATCCGTTCCTGGTTTTGGCTTCAAAAACTGCATCTAAAAAAGCTGAACGTTTAACTCCTTAACAACCGGCCACCGACTTTAGACTTCAAGCGGTGCAGGTCGTTAGGCTAGGTTCACACAGCTTAACTGCGGGATGTAATTACGTCCCGCAATTACGCCGTGTGGCCGGGGGCGGGAGCGGGCGAGGGAGAGGGGGGCCGGCACTTCGCCGACCCATAGACAATCACTGCTAGCGGCGCGTATACGCTGCTAGAAAATGACATGCCAATTATCTCCCCGCCCGGCGGATTCGCCGAGCGGTACGAGGAGACGTAATCCATAGTTCTCTATGAGAACTGTGGATTACCGTAATGAATGGGCCGTTTTCAGCCCGTAATTTGGCGCACCTCAGCCCGTAATTACGGACCGAAATACGGCCCATTTTAAGCCGTGTGAACATGGCCTTAATCTGCAGCGACATCTAGAGATCACAGGCTCAGTTCCTACAGCAGTCTCTGTAAGCGCCGGAAACCTCTGATCCCTGACGCTTAACCCCTTGATTAAGCTGCGATCAGTGACCACGGCATAATCAAAGGGCATTCCCCTGCTCCATCAGGGGATTGGGACTCCCAGTGACCCAATGGAACAGGGGAACGTCTGTACAGTCAGCCCTGGAGACCTAGAGTAGCCCCAGGGCTGTCTGTATAGGAAGCCTGCAGTCAGGGCACACTGTGTTGCTGCCCTGATGGCTGCCTGTGTCAGTAAAGGCATGTTCACACGGCTTAAAATGGGCTGTATTTCGGTCCGTAATTACGCGCCGAAGTGCGCCAATTACGGGCCGCAAACGGCCCATTCATTACGGTAATTCACAGTTCTCATAGAGAACTATGGATTACGTCTCCTCTCCCCGCCCGGCCGGGGAGATAATTGACATGTCACTTTCTAGCGGCGTATACGCACCGCTAGCAGTGATTGTCTATGGGTCGGCGAAGTGCCGGCCCCCTGCTCAGTCCCCCGCTCCCACCCCGCCCCCGGTCACACGGCTTAATTGCGGGGAGTAATTACGCCCTGCAAATACCCCGTGTGAAAATAGCCTAAGACACAGAAGGTAATGTATTAGCATAGATGAATATGCTAATACATTACTAAGTGTAAAAAAAAAAAGGGTTAAGTAGTTATCCCTTAATGGGATTAAAAAAAAACAACTTTATAAAGTGTAAAAATAAATAATAAAATAAATAATAAAGTTATTGTGCATACATTACACACAAAAAAAACTACACATATTAGGTATCTACACAACTGTAATAACCTGTAGAATCCATCTAACATGTTATTTAGTGTGAAATGTTAATGGTGTAAAAAAAATTACAAAAAATGAATAAAAATTGAATAAATGAATAAAAAATTAATAAAAAAAATTTTCGAAATTTTATGTTAAACTTAAAAAATTTCCCCCCCCCCAAAAAAAATTTTTAAAAAAGGCCGGGTGCACACTGCATTATAATGAAAAACGTATCCTAGTTTGTGCCCATGTTGCAAACCTATACTTTTGTATCCGACATAAAATATATAAAAAAACTACCCAATCAAATAGCAAAGAAAAACAGGTGACAGCGAATAAAAAAACTAGTGAAGAAAAAACTCCAAACAGTGCACGTTTGGCATAAGTCTAGAGCATACGTTATAATGTATACGTTGTGACAGTTGTTCAAACACAGTGTGCATCTAGCCTTAACCCCTTACCGACATTGGACGTATGAATACATCCTGATACCACTAAGGGGCTTTGTAGTGGGATTGCAACACGGGTTTAGCGGGTAATTGCAGCTAACAAGGGGGTTTACAGCGTGGGGCCCCCAATTAAAATCCCGCTTTTTTTAAACCCCTTGGGCTAGGTTCACCGGCTAGCGGGGGGGGGACGAATTTTTGTCCAGCAATTAGCCAGGGCCGGGGGCGGGGCGGAGCGGGGGACATGTCAATTATTCCCCCCCCCCGGGGGTTTTCCCGGGGGGGGAGAGGAGAGTAATCCATTTTCTATGAAAACTGGGATTCCTAATGAAGGGGCCATTTTCACCCCCGAAATTTGCGCATTTCGGGGGTTAATTACGGCCCGAAATAGGGCCCATTTTAAGCCGTGTGAAATGGCTTAGGGAGTGAAAAAATAAAAAGGGGTTTGCGAAATGGGGGGGGGGGGGGGGGGGGAAAAAAAATTTATTAAGTTTGGAAATTGTTTTTTTTTTATGGTCCAAAAAAAAGGGAAAACCTACATATTTTGGTAATTGCCAGTGGTACCCCCCTGTAGATTAGTTTTCACTTTTTTTCCCAAAAAAAAATTTAACGCCCTTAAAATAAAACTCCCAAAAAAAGTACATTTTTTTTCACGTTTTCCCTAAGAATTTTTTGCGGTTTGGGATTTTCCCCAAATTGAATAAATTAAAAGTGCTTTTTCCCACAAAATAAAAGGTTCATATTTTTTATAAAAAAAAAAACATTATGGCTCTGGGAAGGTGAGGAGACAAAAACTAGCGTGATAAAAGAAAAAAAAGGCTCTGTCTGGAAGGGGTTAAATGATAATATGTTGAAACACAAAGAGGCAAATACTACAAAATGTAGCTGGTCATTAAGGCCTTCCGGGCCGGGGGTTAAGGGGGGTTTAAAAGCACCTAAGTCAGGAAGGAGGTTTTAAAAAAGGGAAACCTGCCCAATTTTCCTACTGCAGTAGTTCTGTAGAGTCCGTGTACTTAGCAGGTCAGTCAAAACCTAAGATTCATATGCCGCTTGTGTATGTATGTTCATAATTCCTCAAGTTATTGCTCTATCCTCCTGCATTTAATGTAGTACTAGTAAATTGAAGATTTATACTGAAAAGTATATATGGGTTTATGACAATAGAATGTATGTATGTGAATGGAGCACAGGTGGCTCTATTCATGTTAATGAGATGCATGGTTTTTGGTGCATGCACCACATTTTACCATGTACCTAGCCATATCAGAATATTATCAGAATATTATACATGAACACTAGCTACTTATAAACAGTAGTTATTATGCTACTGCTTTTTACATTCATATAATTGTAGGTCCTGGATACCATACGATTGGGTGATTTAACTAGTAAATAAAGTCCAGTATGGCCAGCACCAAACAGATAAAAATGGGGATTTTATTGAAACATAGCCAAAAAACAGTGCAATGAAATACAAGAATCAGAGGGGCAAAAATGCTGACTTGTTTCGGGCGATGCCCTTAGTCATGTGTTGGCCATCCTGGACCATATTTACTACACTGTGGCGCCGCTTGGAGCATAGGCATAAGCACAGACGGCAATGTGGGATCATCCATCTGGCTGTTAATGAGGTGAAACTGGCTTTTTTGTCTTTTTTTTCATTTGGGGTTTAAATATACCTTTATACTTTGTGGTTGTTCTTTTAGTTTTCGGTACATGACGTATAAAATTTTTACACCAAAAAGTCTGTGACTTCTGCTGCCTGTTAGTAAAGGGAAAAATTCTTTCATTTATGCAAAAAGCTTAAACCCTATACAAATCTAATATTTCTCACAGTTGTAAATGAAATTTTCTCATTTACTGACCCCAATCAGACATTAAAATTTAAAGTATGTAATATGTACTGGAACTTTTTGTTTTATTTAAATTTAGTAAACTCCATTGATATGATTTCCTTGGTACCAGATTATTGTACACTGATTGGTATATAAATGCTGTAGAGCACTTTTAGTCTTTGTTTACACCTGGCCAAGAACTTCAAGACAAAAGTTGCATGTGACTTACTGTAAATTTGTGTTTCATGGCGAATTCATATAAAACCTAAGATCTACCTCTGTAATTGCTACAAAACTTCAGAAATTCTTAGAAAACTGCTCCAACGTGTGTCCAGCCTCAGAATACCTAATTTAAAGTGCTACACTTGAGTGTGGTTTGGTTGAATTGGAGGGACACTTTAAGACTGGGTTCACATGTTAAATTAATTTAATACACACAGCAAAAAAAACCAAAAAAAATGTTTGTCTCATTTGGTATTTCTTTCTTGCCTTTCGAAAGTCATAACATTTTTTTTTTTTTTTCTACATCAGGGGCGTAAACCTTTTGTGGTCCAAGGGCCTCATTCTCCTATTGTACCTCTCCCAGGGGCAGCAGTAAATCTTAGAGGGGCATTAAATTGTTAATGCCAAAAATGATTGAGACAACTCTGTTCCACTTTTGGGGACTGAAAGAGATAACAGGGGGTCGACTGCTTGGTACTCCAAAAAGAGGATAGGAGTTGTGTATTTTCATTGTAGTTTTTGGGTTATAGAAGTGGTTGTTTCACAAGTATAACAAGAGATCAATACTCGCATATAGCCTTCTCTCCAACTCCTCTCCTCTTCTTGAGTCCTGAATCAGATGTTTTTATGACCTATTTTGTGGATTTACCATTATTGTCAGAAATAAATGCTTCAAGGAAGAAATCCAAAGATAACACGCAGTTTTTACTGGATTGCTCATTTATGTTCTTTAAAATAGCATATACAGCCCCATAGAGCCAGCCATACAATGCCCACCGTAAGGGGTCGTTCACACGGCTTATTTCGCCGCGGACTGGAGCCGTACTGTAGTAATTACGTTAATCCACAGTTCTCATAGAGAACAGTGAATTCCGTCGCTCCTTCTCGCTCGGCGAATCCGCCGGGCGGGGAGAAAGTCACCTGCACATTATCCAGGCGCAATACGCGCCGTGGATAATGCAAGTCTATGGGGCCGGCGGGCAGCGCACCCGCCCCTTATTCAAGCCGGAATTGCGAGCGCAATCCGGCTCGCAATTACGGCTTGAATAAGCCGTGTGAACACGGGCTAACAGTGCCATCCTTTGTATGCAGCTGTGAAAAGATAAATACTATTTTCTGAAGTATGAGGACAGAGACCAAGCATAGTTTGTAAGGTTAAAAAAGACAGACCTCCATCCACTACAAACTACTGTGCTATAGTCTTGATCCATAGTAAGTAAAATCGCCCATGAGGTAGAAGCCAATTGTCTTCATTTGAGGGGAACAAATTCCTTCCCGACTCCAATCTGGCAATCAGAATAAATCTCTGGATCAATGACCCTTCTCCAGAATCCTAGTCATTATAACTTGTTGTATTACTACACTATAGAAATGTATTCTTACCTTTTTTGAACTGTTAGGCTATATTCACATGGCTTAATTGCGGAATGTATTTCACCCCGCAATTACGCCGTGTGAGCGGGACGGAGGCGGGGGCTGGCAGCTCGCCGACCCCATATATATTCATTATTCTCGGCGCGTATATGCCGTGAATAATTGACATGTCACTTCGCTCCCCATTCAGCGTATTGTTCGAGCGGGGAGAGGAGACGTAATCCATAGTTCTCTATGAGAACTGTGGATTACCGTAATGACTGGAACGTATTTCAGCCTGCAATTCACGCAGTACTGCGTGAGTTACGGGCTGAAATGCATCCCAGAATAAGCTGTGTGAACATATCAGCGGTAGGAAACCAAACAAATTCCCATGATACGATCCAGCTCAGGTACAAAAAGACGTTTCTTTATTGCGCAAAGGTAACAGAGGGTAAAAACATACCGCTAGCGTGATGCTAACATGTTTCGGGCTTTAAACAAATTTCGCCCTTGTTCACAGCATAACATGTAGTAAGGGAATAACACAATTTATATGTTTGTGGGTGTGGCGTACCATTTCACCTTCCGATACATCACATCCCACTGGTTACTGAGATTTTTAACCCTTAAACTACTCGTATAAAATCACTTGTTAAAAACAACACGATATGTGATAAATAGTACTTTACATATAGATAGTGCCTATTTAATAAATATATAACAAGTCATTTCGGAAATTGAGGCCATTAGGTGCTCTAAAATCTAGCTCCAAAAAGCTTCATGGAGCCGCACCATATGCTCCCAATCTCCACCTCTATCTGGCTTTCTGACTTTCTCAATCACAAAAAAACTAAAAGATTTAACATTTCCTGCATGGTGCTCCACAAAATGCTTTGTGGCACCTGATAAATGTGGCTGCTGTTTTTTTAATGCCTGCAAGGTGCTCGTATATACGGGTTTTAACTTTTCTTATGCTGCTTCCAACATAAGATTTGCGGCAATCTGTGCAGTGTATTAAGTACACCACATGGTGGCTATTACAATTTATGAAATCTTTTATGTTACAGCTTTTTTGATCATCTACATCTGATTTAAAGGTAACCACTTTTTGTGTGTACTGACATACACTGCATCTATTGCCACCGCAGGGATGAAAACCTTTTTGTGATAACCAAGTTTTTAAACCAGTTCTGCTTTTAAGTTGCTTTTAGAAATTTGATTGCCTATTGTTACATAGCCCTAGTGAATTCAAAATTACAAGTTCCTCTCAGAGTGCCACACTCTCCCTACCCTTAAAGTAAAGAATCCTTTTCTATGTTTATGTAGAAACCTCCTTTACCATAGTCCATACATATTAAAAATAGAGAGAGAGCGATCACATTTCTTAAATTCCTTAGAACAAGGGATCTATTTTAGTCATCTTAAGGCGGAGCTACACTTCTTCCTGGGTTAGACAAGAAACAATTAAGGGGAAGTTTACCTCATCCCTCTGCCCATAAACAGAAATGTATTTTTTTCTTTTTAATTATGATCCAGAAAAAATTGTTTAACAGGTTTGCTTTCTACTTATCGCCCTCTACAATACCTCCCTCACTACTTTTTGATGGGCCAACATTTTCAGTTTGAATCTTTTTACTACTGTGTTTATAAAGTCAAAAAATATTTGGCGTTAGTTCTACAAAGCATCTTTGTGCCCTGATGACTAGGGGCTGCAAAGTGGTGCACTGGGGGCAGTATTTTGGGATTGTGAGGTGACAAAAACATCAATTTGGTTTTGGGTATGTTTTTTTTTTTTTTTTTTCCCTATGTAGTTCACCATACAAGATAAATACTATATTTTGGGATAAATATTTAACAGGTGATGCAATACAAATTGTTTAGACTTTTATCTATTTGTAAAATGACATTTTGAGCTTTTAATACTTACTACTTTTTTTTTTTTTAACTTTTTTACCTATTGTACTTGACCACTAGTGTTGTGATCGCTGGTATACTGCTATCCAATAGTCATATGTTGCTGAATAGTGCACCATAGTGGCTCTTCTTACACCCTGCCTATGGCAGAGTGTAATAGGAATAGTAAGATGGCAGCCATGAAGGCCTTCATTGGCCCCTTGCTGCTGTGACAACCACTCGGCACCCATCAATCAGGCAACAAAACTAGCATAGGACTGTTCCATATTCCTTTAGATGCTGTGGATACATTTACTGTGACATCTAAGGGCTAGTTCACGCGGCTTATTGCCGACGTAATTGCGGGGACGGATTTCACCCCACAATTATGCCGACTGCCGTGAAGCGGTGGCGGGGGGCCGGCAGCTCGCTGACCCCATAGACATGCATTATTCACGGCGCGTACACGCCGTAAATAATTGACATGTCACTTTCTTCCCGCTCTGTGTATTCGCCGAGCGGGGAGGGGAGACGGAATCCATAGTTCTCCATGAGAACTATGGATTACCATAATGACAGAGACGGATTTCAGCCGTACTGCAGCGCAAATACGGCGCGCAGTATGGCTGAAATCAGTGCCCAAATCAGCCGTGTGAACGAGCCCTGATCTGATCGCTAAAGGCAGGTCTGAGCTATACCTACTAGCAATTACTTGCACTGTATGGAATAGGCTCAGAGAGTGAGCCCACTGTATACCTTAATAACGCCATAAATATATGGTAAGGACTTAACCCAAATTTCAACTGTTTTTTAAATTTGATTACTAAAAAAACTCGCATTCATAAAGAGAAAAGAAAAAAAATGCACCCGTTTTTGATGCAGTTGAGAAACGCAGGATGTGAACCCAGCCTAAATTATTCATGTAAAATTCACGCCAGTTTGAAGAATTATTCTTTTTTTTTTTTTTATCTTACTCGGGCCTTGAGGTCAGATTTTGCAGTCCAGTGCCGAGGTTTCAAAATATCTGGACTGTGTGATTCTGGACTGAAGGAATTGCTTTATAAATATACCTCACAACTAAACTTTCTTTTTAAATATTACTTCTGGAATTCCTTGATTTTATAGACTGAGATGGTTGAGTACATCATCCTACAGCCTGGTCATTTCAGCCGTGTCTGTTCAAAAAAGAAATCTGCTAACTTTTCAACCGAGTTTGGAGTTAATGAAAAAAATAGATTTTCTAGGAGCTTTCAGGATATTACCTGTAATCAAGCTGCAGGAACTCTGTTCTAAAGATGATTGCTCTAACGTTATACAGATTTTATTATGCTGTTTGTAGTATTGTGGGTAGATTTGGGGTCACTGCATAGAAAGGATTGTGATTGGTGCTGGAATTTTTTTTTTTTTAAACAGTTTCTTTATTACAATGGAACTTTATTTCCGCTGAAAAATGTCCTGTCACCGTTGCATGGAGAGCCAATTGTTTGTCGGTGCATTTGTTCTGGATCAGCGCCCAGTTAAATCAGTAAGATAAGATGATTAAAACCAAGACCAGGTGTTTCTCATTCTCAATATTCAGTAGATAACTTTTTCTTTGTCTTTTGCAAGCCAGTGGCCCAAATATGTTTTTGGCTATTTTTTGTTGACAGCTGCTACTAGGTGACATGCCTGATCTCCCTCTCCATACTATGTCTGACAGTGTCACTACTGTATCACAAAGGGGTTGGTTTCATGTATTAATGTAATTTTTGGACCATACTTTCTGATGAAAATAACTGCTGTTCCCCAGTTCTGAATTTGGGGACCAAAACTCCTCAGTGGAGTTAAAAAAAATTTCAAGAGGTTCTTGCATTTGGAAGAATCCCTTTGAAAGACCCCCTTTAGTAAAGTAAGAGTTTTGCAGCAAAGAAAAATTCCTTTCCAATGGAGAATGTGGAGATTGCAGCGCTCGCGCAGTTCTTGCCGTTCATTTCTATGGCCGTTTTAAATACCGCCGAACAAGTGTATTCTGCTCTCTTTGGAGCTCCCATAGACATGAATGAGGAAGAGTTGCGTAAGTGCGGTCATCTCTCCATTCACTGAGGCGGTCTCATAGTGAGCTACAAGCCGACCTAAGCCTTACTGCACAAGTTTTTATTGGCGGTCATCTGTTTTTCCTTGCAATTTGGGTAGGTTTGTTTATTCTTATGATAAATACAAATGTATACATTTACAACATGGGTATATGCACTAGGATACGTTTTCCATCGTACATTGCCCATCCGTCCACCTGTATTAGTCAAAGAACATGTTAATGCGAACGTTATACCTTGTGTCAAAACCGATCCATCATTCGTTCAAAATAACGCAGTGTGCACTAAGCCTTAGCAGGGATTTTTGCTTCACAGTAAAACCCCTTTAAAAGGGGTATTCAAACACAATCAGTCTCCAACATACATCTGTCTCCTAATTGCACACAGTCTCATGGGACGTAGCTCAGCATGCTGACATCACACACTGGGTCACGCCCCATAATAGTCATAAGCCTTCCTCTGGCCACTGCATCTCCTAACCGGCCCAGCAGGTTTTTTTTTTACCTTCCTCCTGCCCCTGCCTTGCGCTGGGAACCTCTATCGACACAACAACACTCCCTCATGCCGCTCTGGTCATAAGTTGTTGGCCTCAGCATGGCAGACCTGTTCATTCTGCTCCTGAGCCCCCCCACACCTCCAATATAAAATACAGTACTATTCTGTATCAGCACCCTTGCAAATAGTACATGTGTGGTATGCTGGCATTTGTACTTGTGGAACTACAAGTGTCAGCACGCCACACCACACGTACTAATAAGCACCCATACAATTAGTACATGTGTTTAACGTGCTGCTGAGGCATGCTGGTACTTCTAGTTTAACAGATACAAGCTGCTGTTGAATATGGATCTACAAATACCAGCATGCCACAGAAGCACATGTTAAACACATAATAAGCACCCATATACTGTAACACGTGTAGTGTGGTGTGCTGGCACTTGTAGTTCCACAAATGCCAGCATATCACACATGTACTAACACGGTCTGCCCCTCCCCTCCCCCCCGTGATATGGCAGTCGGTTGCAATTACAGCCAGAAGCCTCCTGCAGTCTTCCGTAGCGGTCCTGTATGTAAACCTAGTACACCCTGCCAAACAACGTTACTGCCGTATGTAGGACCAACACTGCCGCCCCCCCCCCTCCCCGCTCTCCACTAGTCAAGTACCCTAGGGGGGCTAAGTATTAAAGTAAAGAAACAAAATAATAAATATTAAAGGTTTAAATCACCCCCCCCCCCCTTTTTTCGACATTTTAGACATAAAAAAAATATATAAACAAATGTTTGGCTTTTTTTTTAAGGTACTATAAGATAACCAAAACATATTTGGTGTTGCCAGAATTGCTATCATGGTGTTAGTAAGGTTTTTTCATATTTCACCCCATATTTCACCCCACTTTAATTTGCGGTTTTCCTGTATAGGTATGGCAATTGACAATATTAGTACATCTTGTCCTGCCAATAAAAAGCCCTTATATAGGTAGGTAGATGGAAAACTAAAGTTATTGTTCTTGGTGGGAAGGAAAAGACGAAAACTAAAAATCTGAAAATGGCTCCGACCTTAAAGGGCTAATAAATGCACCTGGTCCGACTTTCATACAAATTAATCTTGAGAACAAACCTGCCCTAGCTATCCTGTTTGTAACCCGATGACTGCGTGTACTCCTAGAAACGTCTCCTCTGATATCCCTTTCAAGGCTGACATGACCATGTGTCAATCACTGGCCTGAACAGTCACGTGCCATATATTGCTAAGGTATGTCACCTATAAGGATTCTCAGCAGCACTGGGCAAAGCAAGGAGAAGTTCTGAGAGGGAATATAAAGAACACCAGGGGCACTCCTAAAAACAATTTACAATTTCTAAAAACATGAGAATTTTTTTCTAATGCCTAATCAGAGGAAATTAATATTTAATTGCTAAATCCTTCCTTAAATGGGGTGTTCTCATTTCAGACATTTGTGGTGTGTCAACAGAATATGCTGTAAACAGGGCTGTATTTATAAATGGGCACTTCAGGGCATATGCCCAGGTTGGCAGTAATGAGGGGTGATGGCACTTAAGGTACAAAAATACCAATTTGATGCACAAAAAAATGTATGTAAATTTTGCTGTTTTTTCCCTTGCAACCACACATTTTTTCATCATCCTTTTTATGCCATGTGCATCTAGCTTTACTGCGAAAGTAGGCTTATTTGGACTTCGTGACTATGGCAGCACCAACACTTGTTATATAGTTAATACAGTTGAAAAAAAGACAATTAAGTTCAACCAGGGTTGAAAAAGATGTGAATAAAGGGAAGCTTTGTTTCCTCTACTGATGAAGCTTTTGGAACCCATAAGGCATGACCCAATCTGCCCTAAAGGAATGTTTTTTTTCCTGATCCCAAAATGGCTATCACACTGGATCCAGATGTTTTATACCGCTACAAAAGTATTTATATTATCTACTATTAAGTAGGTATCTATGCTTTTCTTGAAACCCTTACCTGTTCCTGCTGTGACCAGCTCCTCAAGCAGGCTATTCCACAAATTCACAGTTCTCATGGCAAAGAAGTCTTTTCTCCTCTAGAGACTGAATCCTTTTTTTCTCTAGACAATGAATGTCCCTCTTACTTTTTAAGGGGTTTTACATGAAATGGCTTTTCACCATACTTTTTTATGGGCCAGTTATTTACGTATATGAATTATCTCTCCCTGTAGCTGTCTTTTCTCAAGAATAAATAAGTTTAAATCTTTTAACATCTCCCCATAACTAGGATGTTCTATTCCCCTTAGTTTTATTGCTCTTCTTTGCCCTCTCTATAGCTCCATTACATCCTTTCTATTAACTGGAGCCCAGAACTGAACCGCATCTGCCAGATGCGGCCGCTCTAATGCTGTATACAGTGGTAATATTACATTCCTGTCCCGCGAGTCTGTGCCTCTTTTAATACACGCCAATATCCTGCTGGCCTTAGAGGCAGCTGATTGACATTGCATGCTCTTGTATAGTCTATGATCTACAAGTACACCTAGATCCTCCTCAATAAGCGATTCTCCCAATTTTTCACCCCCTTGGACATATGATGCCTGCAGATTATGAATACTCAAATGCAGAACTTATTTATCTACATTGAACCTCATTTGCCAAGTGGATGCCCACGCACTAAGGCCGAGTTCACACGGCTTATTCACGGCGTAATTGCGGGACGGACTTCACCTGTGATTACGCCGTGTGCTCAGCAGTGGGGGCGGGGTGGGGGGGCCGGCAGCCCACCGACCCCATAGACATTCATTATCCATGGGGCGTATTCCGCCGTGAATAATTGACATGTCACGCTATGAGAACTGAGGATTACCGTGATGACTGGGAGGAATTTCACCCGTAATTCACGCAGTACGGCGCAGTAAGCCGTGTAAACATTGCCTAAGTGTGTCCAGATCTGCTTGCAATCTATGAACATACATTCCACTACACTACACTACACCACATAGCTTGGTTTCTTCTGCAAAAATAGAAAGTGTTATTACTCTCTTCGCCTATATTATTAATAAATAGATTGACTAAAAGAGGACCAAGTACTGAGCCTTGGGCTACACCATTTATAATCAAAATACAGCCGTGGTCATAAACTGTCTGGTTCGGGTTCAACCTCTAGGACTTGCACTGATCTTGAGAATTTGCCCCTGAAAGTGTCTGTGTAGAAAGGAGAGGAAGTTAGGCTTGCACAGAACTTTATCTTCATTTGAATAGGGGTTCCGAGTACAGCTGGGAACCGCACTCTTTTGTGCTCTAAACTCTGAGAACGGAAAGAACTGCACAAGTGCCTCCTACTTTCTGTTTTGCACAGAGACCTTTGTGGTTCCAGAGGTTGGACCTGCACCTGTCAGACGTTTATAGCATATCCTATCGATAGATCCTAAATGTCTGTGGTAGGAATACTACTTTTAAGGAAATGTTCACATCTTGTTTTTTTGCTTACTTTTAATGCATATACTTCTGCCATATATATTAAACAGAGGCTGTGACAGGTGTTTAACAGTGGCACTCGTTACCTATTGGCTGATATGGGAACAATTTGCAAGCTTTTTATTAATGTATCCATTAAATGGACGCCATTATAACCTGTGGTTGACTGTGAATCTTAGGCATTCACTTCTGGGTCTGTTACCCATAAGCTCTAATAGCATCCATTTCAAAGACATGTCATGAGAGCTTTTCAGAAAATGAGGTATCTGTTAAATGGATACCTGTGTTGGATGGCATACAGTGAATTTCACTACTCAAGCTAATGTGGTATCTGTTTTAACAGGTACATTTTTTCAAAGGATCCTGTTGGATGGGATAAGGTTGTATGCTACGCGATTCTGGACTTAGAGGTGTTCCCACAAAGCCACTTTCTGCTAACATGTCGGCTCGTAACTAGTGTGTGCTCAGCTATATTCGGAACTCCCATATAAAGGAATGGAGTGGACGTCTGTATGCGCCACCACCCTCATTCCTTAATACGGTCGGCTCATAGCAAGCTTAAGCCAACCAGTTATCTATCACTTCCCATGAAGTGGCTTCATGGGAACATCCTTTTAATTTTTTACAGTATATGCACTTATATTGGCCAAGCAGAGGTCAATGGGACACCATTTGACTTCAGTATATTAATTGATCCATATGGAGATGTGTTGTGTGGATTTCAAGATCTTTTCTGACACTTTCTCTAAACGAAGGGTAAAAATGTAATGCGAACACCATCTGATGGTAAAACTAAGAAAAATGAAAACAAAAACAAATAAGGAATATTATAAAATGCCATTGTAAAGGATGCAGTGCATGTAAATGAAAGCAAGGACTTAAAAGGGATTTTACACTATAAAGGTCAGCTTTCAACATGTAGGGATTGGTAATTAATCTTTTTCTAAATACATTAGGCTTTTGATTTTTATCTTGGTCATGAGATTAGAGAATTTATCTGTTCTAGGTTTACACAGGTTTTCTAGTTACGGCCATATCTTCCTTCCTGATTAGAGAGAGAACAGGGAGTAACAGCACCATGTACAGAGTTAGCTCTTGGAAAAGACTATCTCTTAACAAGATTAGCTTTTGTTTACAGATAAGCAATTGTTTTCAATCCTCACAGCAAGTGTAGCTTTCTTTACTGAAGAATCTCCTGTACTTGTGTCTTTGGAATATCTCAGCTAATTATATAGAAGCTAAATATGCTAATCACTGCTGCAGAACCACCCACAGCCTGACCAAGGCCATAGTGAGTGTAAAGCTACTTGTGACTCAGTGAATAGGCAGGGTGAGACAATCACACATGTATGCATTATTCCTACCTTGGTACTAAACTTCAACAAGGATATCTGTTCAAGCTGCTCATCTCCAGACATTTGTCTTCTTACCTGTCTTAACAGAATAAAGGAACTATTTCTACCTAGAATCAAACTTCAGTAAGGCTGGATTTTGTTGTAGTTGAGATGAGTCGTGCATGCATGCATTAAAAACGCATGTGCCTTTAGATTTAAATTAAATTTGTAACACCTAGGTGAAATCCTTGGGGTAAGTTCATACAACAGATTTTAACGAGAAATTCAAAGTGGATTCCTGGTTGGAGTCCATATTCACGTCAGTGTGTGTTCCACCTGCAGTTCATTTGAATTGCCAATCGGCACAGTAGTTCACACTAAAATGCACATTTTCCACACCACTAATTTCAAATCTTTGATGCGGAAAAAAATGAACATGCTCTTTTGGGTGGGTTCTTCTGAGATTCTGGTCTGGCAGGAGTGATGTGAATTAGCCCCATTGAAATGTGGTTAAGGGGATGTTCACACAACGTTTGTTAAATATGTTTTTGGGTATCTTTTACATTCCGAAAAACGGACCCTAAAACATATTTAGCAATGTTCAAGTGTGATTACATTGATTTCAATGTAAAATGCGCCGTCATTTAAAAAAAATACGCATTGCATAAAACAGATGCGTTCAAAGAATTGACATGTCCATTCTTGATCCGTTGTATGTATTCAAAAGCACATGGAAACAATAGGAATATAAGTTTTTTTGCAGTCTAGAAAAGGTATCCAAAAACATACAATGGTTTGTGGTATGTTTTTGAATGCATTTAACACCATATATTTGTCATATTGCAAAAAAACGTATCCAAGACGCCGTGTGAACATACCCTGATTTGGTATCCAAATCAGAGACAAAAAATGCCTCTGTAAAGTAAAAATCCTAAGCAGAAATCTAAGGTAACGCCTCGGATTACATGTCGGATTTTTCAAATGGAAAAAGTTTTGGGATCACGTAAAATCCTCTATGAAACCAGCTTGTGGCTCACTATGAGTCAGTCTCCGCAAATGGAGAGGTGTTGTCCCTTTTCATTTCCAAGGGCGTTCCAAATATAGGTAAGCGAGTGTGCTTGGGTATATTTGCAGCTCATAAATATGAATGGGGGATTTCTGTACGAGCGTGGTCATTTTCCCGTTCTCTACAAGATAGCCTTATAGACGGTTTTACAAAATTGCAAACCCCCTTCAATTTAAAAAAAACAAAAAAAAAAAACTCTTTAAAAAATGCATGCTTTTTCTAAAAAAATATAGGCGATTTACAAATTGCCTGTGAACCCAGCTTAGACTGTATCCTTGTGTCCATAGTACTGTAGAAACAGTTTATCTTTTATTTATTTTTTATACATAGAGGATGCAAGCAGTTGAGAAGTGAAAATAATTACCTACAAGTTTAAGAACCAGAGAACTTAAAGAGAACCTGTCACATAGATTATGCCCACTTGCTGAGGACAGAACAAGTAGTGACAGACCTGCTGTTTCCAGCGCTGTGTCCCTTATTCTGTAAGATGCTGTAGTTCTTGAGTATTTTCTCTAATCTGCAGTTTTCAGCCAGAAAAGTCAGTTTTTTTCAAACCCCGCCCACCCGAGGCTAGCCCCGCCCACCTCAACGGATAAATCTATTAGGCCATGTTCACACGGCTTAAAATGGGCCGTATTTCGGTCCGTAATTACGTGCCGGAGTGCGCAAATTGCGGGCTGAAAACGGCTCATTCATTACGGTAATCCACAGTTCTCATAGAAAACTATGGATTACGTACTCCTTCTCCCTGCTCGGCGAATCCGCCGGGCGGGGTGATAAGTGACATGTGAATTACCAGCGGCGTAAACGCGCCACTGGTAATGCAGGTCAATGGGCCTGCGAAGTGCCGGCCCCCCGCCCCCGTCCACACGGCGTAATTGCGGGGCGTAATTACGTCTCGCAGTTAAGCCGTGTGAACATAGCCTTACTTTGAATAGGTAGAAACATGTTAATAACGGTCAGTGGGCAGGGCTAACATTTGGTGGACGGGACTAAAACCTGCTCATGTATAAGATTTGAGAGGTAAATGCTCTAAAACTGCTGCATCTTACAGAATAAGGGGCACAGCGCTGGAAACAGTATGTCTGTCACTAGCTTGTGCTGTCCTCAACAAGGGGTATAATCTATATGACAGGTTCCCTTTAATGAAACTAATTCAGGGTAATTTTAAAAAAAACAACAATGCAAACTGACACACAATGTACCACAAGCAAACTAAATTGAGGTATAATAAAATATAAATAAATCTCTATTTGGAAAGCACACTTAACATGAGTGTATAAAAAGTAGGAGAAAAGTAAAAAAATGCAGCAGCCAAGGGTAAAAATAAAGATTTTAACAGCCAGTTATAGTGCATAATGATGCAGACCCATGCCCAAATAATGAGATGCAATGAATAATGTAAATAAAAAGTGCAATTGGCAAACTATTAATCAAACTATACATATAATGTAAAACAAAGTGTAAAGAGTGAGCACTAGAAAGTATTCTAAAGTGAATGTAAAAAAAAAATTATTTTATATCAATTCTTTAAAATCCATGATAACGAAATGACACTGCATGCTACGAATAAGGGATTTTGTACCCGAAACGCGTCAGCTGTTTCATTTTGTCGTCATAGATTTTAAAGAGTTAAAATAAAATCATTTTTTACTTTTGAATTAACTCGATCAACATTTGTTGTTTTACACAGTTTATATTGCCCAAAAGATCCGTGGGCTTTTTCCTTGCATCAAATGCAGCTTATGCCTATAGTTAATTAACTGTAGACCGACCGGTGGTGAGCGATCTTGTTTGCTTTTCTTATACACATCAATAATTAGTGTGACATAGTGTTACCCCTAGAAGGCACACAGCACCACAACAACCATTTAGTCTATCCTTCGTCAGGAGAATGAGGTCTGTTGAGACATATCCTCAAGAGGTAACATTCTATAAGCTTATACCTACATGTGCCAGATTTTCTTATTTTATATTGAATGTTTTAAAGCCTGCCACACGATACGTAATATCCTCAAACATGTGCCTCTTGAGGGGAATGTGATACTTCACTGTGCCCTCATAATGGCAGGCCACAGTGTGCCTAGTTCATCTGGGCCATTTCCTTTTTGCACTTTTAATCATGCAGACATCGAGCTATTTTTTTCTGTGCTATAAATGAAAACCATTTGTCATCTGTAAATGCATTTTCTCTAGATAAAGCCTGGCCTGTTGTCCCGTTAAAAACGTTGGCTGTTGCAAAGTGGGAATTTACACCATAATGACACAGCTTGCGTTGTGATGGGAAGCTTACTAAATGGCAAGACTGTATGCCAAAGCTGGGCACTGTGCCAGTTCTAGGTGGTATGAATACCCCTGGTATTTGAATCTAGGCTGCATGTCCAATATAGTAGATACAGCGAATAACAAATTCTATTGGTCTTATGGTACTTAACACGATTTGTTCTGGCTAGTTAACCCTTCAATTTCAGGCTAGCTTCTCATTAATTTTTTTCTTCAGGACATAAAGTAGAAGCCTCCTGGGCCCAGATATGTCTTTTGACTTCTGACTTATACAGGTGTGTGGGAAATTCCTTTAAGGTTGGTTAAGTGTTTTGTTCATGCATGGTTATTTTTTCACAGCTGTGAGGTCACTGCTGTAGTAGGCACTACTTTTAATTGGTTGTATATGTGATTATGTGGACTGTTTGATTAGTACTAGTGTTTGTCCTGCACTGCAGAGTAGGTTTGCATCAGAAGGCACTTTGTGACTAAACATATTCTGGCTTTATTTGGCACTATCCAAAGACATCAGTGTGCCTAGCTTTGTTGAAGTAGTTTAAGATAATCAGAAGTTATTTTGGAGTCACTGACAGGGTATTCAGAGGAAAAGCTTGAACAAGGAAAAACTTACTGTGGTTGGTTGCACATGTTTTGTGTGCCCATTCCTTTTTGTCTTGAGTTGGTGAGGGTGTCCTTACAGGGGTTTTCTCGCTACAAAGATGATATCTGTAATGATGGGGGCAGTAAAAATAAGCACTTTTGCAATTGGTTTGCATTACTTAAATTTAGTATATAAGCTAAACTGTGTTCTACACCTAAAACTGCAGCCTGGGGGTCGGGCCACGCCCCCTGTGCTGTGATTGACTGCCTGCACTCTGTGCTTACTCCCCTTTTGAGCTGTGTAAATTGATATATTGACAGTGTCTGTATGATAAAGGTTCTCTGAGCTCCTATGCTAATGTCCCAGCCTTATGTGAAGGATCTGGGCAATTATGGAGTCTCTAACTGCTAGATTCATTCTCCCCCCATATAACGCAGCCTTATACACTGTTTAGCCTCCTTCCCCCATATCACACAGCCTTATACAGTCTGCTCCCCCTCTACCTCCTGCCTGATAACTGAGAGGGAGCAGAGTGCATTTCTCACATTTGTTTCATCAGTTCAGGCTGCATGTTTAACTGTTTACAGCAAAGCAGTTTTTCTGGTTACAAGGAGCTTATGCAGCCTGGGAGGGAGCTAACATCCTCTCTCTCCCACTGCTCACACCGAATGATTGTCACCAGTCTTCAGTGAGGGAAGACATGCCTACTGGGAGGAGAGACCCGTCCCTGGATTTGAAGCTGTAACAGACAGAAACAGGTCAAGTCTGCAAAAGCCAGTGATGAGAGAACCCCCTTTAAAGAAACAGATTTTGTACAACTAATACATGGTACATACCTCCCAACCATTCTGATTTGAGTGGGACAGTCCCTATGTTCAGACTGATTGTGTTATATCTGGTGCATGGCCTGGTGGTGCAATTCA
This sequence comes from Phyllomedusa bahiana, assembly GCA_025379985.1. NCBI lineage: Eukaryota > Metazoa > Chordata > Amphibia > Anura > Hylidae > Phyllomedusa > Phyllomedusa bahiana. Next base: position 37,713 of record JAODAL010035768.1, read on the forward strand.
TGACATGGGGATTCTAAAGAGATTCTGTTTGTCATAATCCACCCCCTAAGATTCTGCACTGGTCATAATACCATATTTTTACTTGCGTTCTCCTTTAATTTCACTTGCCATATTCCTTTAATCATTAATGTGTGAAACTGAGTTGAAGCTACATTTATACAGAGTAACTTCTGTGCAACTGCAAAACCCAGATACCCTTATGGTTCTTCTAAACAGATTGTCATGGAATCTTGTGCTGTTTATGGCCAAAAAATATCTGTAAGATTATAAAAAGTCTTCTCCTGCACCTCCTTCTCCCACCTCAACTACACACCACTCTTGTCCATGGACTCTGCTTGGTTAAAAAAAAAAAAAACTCAGCCACACTGAAATCTATGGGGCTTAGCTTCAGGCCTATTTTTATAATCACTTAGAGCCCTTTTATATTGGCAGTCAGACTTTCTCTATACCAGCTGGCTGCAATTGTTTCTGAAGAGCCGAGTAATGTTTTCTACTCTGAAAGATTCCCGTACATTTTCTAATGGCAATGTAGGTTAAGCTACCCTGTTACCAGAGTGCCCATGATAATCCAAATATGTGAATGGCAGCTACTGAGTTATAAAGGCGTTTAACGTATTGTCCAGCTATAAATATGGGAACTGGATTTCCGTTTAGCATTAACTGGATCAGCTAAAAAAGGCTTTTAATAGAATCCAGTTAATTTTAAAGGAACCATGTTCACCATTATGTTTGTTTTATTCTTTCCCCATTAGCTGATTTTTTTTATTTTACTAATATAAAGAAAAGTCATCCAGGAGGATAAAAAGCTATCAATCATACCGGGATGATTAGTATATAAACCTACTGTATGCTTTTAATCATTGTATATCAGAACTAAGGACAAATTGCCATACGCGTTGCTACTGGCCCCAATAAGTGTAATACCATATGCTGGACGGTTAGTTGGGAGCTATAATGTTTTTATGCATTCCTGACCTTTTATTACACACATTTACTATAGATCTCCAGTTTTAGATGCAGTCCCTAAGGAAGCCCCGCTAAGGCACTCTAAGTAGTTGCCCAGGGCCCTTAGGGAACATCCACATAGCAAGGCTTTTCAGTCAGTTTTTCAGACAGTTTTTGGATTTGAAAACAGACTGCCAACCATCGCTTTAGATGTCAATAGAAAATCCACCCAGTAGTCTACACTGCACAGTTTTTTACTGCGTGGATTTTCACACCGCCTGTGTTCTGAAAAACTCGGATTGTGCACAATCTTCTGCCCGGTTTTCAGGCGAAATGTGTGCTGTTAAATGGTTAAGGTGGATGGGTGAATCCACAAACTGCGGACAGTACTATCCCCCAAACCATTAAAAAAATAAAATACACACTGGAATCTTAAACCGAATTCGACCAGCGTTTTCAACTTGCCATGTGGCCATACCCTTATGAGCATGGTGGTGTTCTTGGGATGTTATTTATTAACTGTATAACTATCATTTAAAAGCCATAGAAAATTGTCTTGTAGCCATTTGTGTGTATTTATATAAAATGTATTTCATATAACGGATTACTAAAGGTTGGAAAGCAAATAAATGTACCATTGTAAGATAGCGAAAACTTGCCATCTCTACTTGTTACCAACTTAACAAACCATTTCCAGCTTTTTTGAAAGCAGTCTACCTCTGCCATCTCAGTCTGAGTCGGCACATGCCACTCTTCTACCCTTATACCTTAAAAGCTTGACAGTCTCTAATCCAGATTTTTGGCCACAAAATATTATCTATGATGTCCCTTCTCCCCCAATATGCATCTAATCATTCAGTTAATGGCTATTGTGGAGATGTAGGGAAAATACGGAGATTACATTCACTGATAACTGGATTTTCCATAACCTTCACAATGGCATGATTTTTTGTCCCCCACCTCTAGTTATTTCTTTCTAAACTTTATCTACACACTGGAAGTGCACCACTTTCTTTTTTTTCTGTCTCTGACTGAGAATTTAAGGGAGAGAGCCCTTTTTATTTATTGCTTCCAGGTTCTTTCCGGTCCCAGGTGGTGGGAATACCCTCCAGGTAATGGTCATTTTTGGAGGTTCTGGAAAAATCTAAATACCAGTGAGTGTATTCCTCTTTCTAAATGAGACAATCCCTTTAATACATAAATTTAATGTAGTTGTGGTGATGGATGTGAGCATTATTATTGGGGACCCATGATCGGAGTCCCCACCAATCAGGAGAATAAAAAGACCCTTGCACTGTCCCTTCAATATTTATCTTGTACATAGATTACTGCACAAAACAAACTGGCTAAAACTTGACTTTTAAAGTTACCAAAAATAATACTATGGGCAATGATACTCACTGACCCCATCATCAAGTAACTATTTATGTGAGAGGATATATAATATGTACCACATCCAAGAGCCATGATAGAAATAGGTCACTAATGTTTTGATACTTTGAGGGCTTTGCAAATGCGTTCCAAAAGCCAAATACTGCTCCCTCCCACCATGCACCCAAACAGCAGTTTACACCCACAGATAAGGTATTGCCAAACTTGGAAAAAAATCGTGAAACAAATTTTGGAGTTATTTTTTTCCCAGGATTCCTTGTGAAAATGAATATTTTTAGCCAAAACTGCATATCACAAACATTTTATTTTTCATTTTCAAAGCCGAATGTTAAAAAAAACATTTGAAACACCTGTGGGGTCAATATACTCACTACATTCCCGAATATTTTCTTTGAAGGGTATAGTTTCCCAAATGAGGAGGTTCTTTTAGGGGTGTTAAGTTTTATGCACCTTACGGTATCCAAAAAACTGTAATGGCACCTACAAAATATCGTAATGAAAATGACCAGCCCAAATAACAATACGTGCTATTCCCCCCCCCCCCCGCTATTCTAAGGCTTGTGGTTGGTTCATATAGCCCACTAGAACCCTATATAGGATATTTATAAAATGTCAATCCGGGGACTCGATGTGGAGTTGCATTTTCTTGCTAACATCTAAGGTGTTCAAGTAAATAATGGATTAGTTCCTAGCTTTAATGTCAGTGAAACACAGAGGGTTAAACTTCCTAAACACTGTTTTGTATACTTTCAAGGGGATTTTTTTTTAAATGGAGTCCTTTATGAAGATATCCAACACACAGGCTACTTAAAGGGAACCTGTCACATAGTTTGTCACCCTTGCTGAGGATAGCACAAGCTAGTGACAGACAGCGCCATGTCCCTTATTCTGTAAGATATTGCAGTTTTAGTGTATTTTATGCTCAAATATGGCAGTTTGCAGCCTGTTTTGCCACAGAAGTCTATTGGGCTTCCGAGGCTATCCCAGGCATCTTGACTATCTGGATCATGATTAAAAAGTTGGAAGATGCTCAGGGTTCAGTTCCAAGTGACAAAGCTCCTGGAGTGGACAGGTTACCGGCTGAGGTCTTTAAATTGTTTAAAGAACAATTCCAAATCTATTAAAAGTATTTGAGAAGACAATGGTGGATGGTTTCGTAACCCCATCACTGGTGGAAATGGTGATTGTTCTGCTGCTAAAAACCTGAAAAGGACCCTACATCTCCTGCGTCAAATCAACCAATTTCTCTGCTTCCCATGGATATTAGTCTTTGCCAAAGCCCTGGCTCTTAGTTTAAATAACGTGACTTTGATTTATTTGGCTAAACCCCAAATGATCATCATGAATAATTTCCACAGTTCACATTTAGACCACTTTTTCTAAATGAATCTGGGGAGAACAGTGCTATCCTCAAACTCCATGCTGCTAAACCTTTTGACCATGTCGAATGGGATTATTTATGGACATTGATGAGACAGATGGGTTTTGGTCCTTGGTTTATCTCAGCTGTGCAGTTGTATTCAGGACTAGTGTTGAGCGATTTTTATCGACAAAGTTGAAATCGGCAAGGTTTTTATGGTGATCGGAATTTCCCGATCATGCGATAATTAAGGTTAAAATCTGTGCATCATCTATTAAGATCGCGCCTTTTCGGCGTTCCTGTAATTTTGGCGGCAGCAAATGAGATTACAGAATAGAGCAGGGTGAGATGTGTGTGCGACGTCATGACTGGGATGTGTATGGTTGCGATTGGCTGGAAAAATCACAGACCTCGTTTTACATAGAACAGCGTTTCCTGTTCAGCCTCAGTGTCTCTCAGCGTCTCATAGGGATAGGGCCTGCGTTTGCCTGTGGCCAAACAGCTCAGCGAAATTAGTCTATTTCTGCACAGAGAAACCTCTTTCTATTAGCTGTGATCCTTCCAATTTAGTTAGATTAGGGGTTTGAACATTTTATGTAGTTAGCTAGAGAATTTTAAAGCAGAGTCTACCACTGTAAATTCACGGCGGTGGGAGCGGGGGGGGGGGGGGGCCCCGCGGGGCGAACACAGACAAGCTCTATCTATAAAGAACACTGGATAAAGTTCACCAAGAATTAGTGTAGACATTGTAGTGGAATATCTTTATTAACAGTTTGCTATTGAAATTTTCCTGGTATTGGGCAGCCTGAACTTATAAATTTGGGTAAACATAATTTCTAGTAACTTTCAGGTCTCTTTGTTAGCTGCAAAACTCCACTTTTATTATCAGTATTACATTTCAGTTAGGTGTTTTAATTTTACCCATTACACCTGTGACTGTTGATATATCCACCCTTTCACTTAAATTACAACCAGCAATCTTTTAGTCAGCACAGGTGTTTTGTTGCCAAAAATTTCCGTGTATCGTACGAAAACATCAGTTGCGTGTTTTTTGACTTTTGCGCACCAGCATGTTCATGACGCCGCATCTACGTAAATTTAAACAGCAAAAACTTATTCACCACGGGAATTGGGGCAA
>JAODAL010035769.1:0-42544 GCA_025379985.1 Phyllomedusa bahiana
CAGAAAAGAGAGATTGGTTGAACTACGGGGCCCTTAGCAATCCCCGGGGCCCAATAGAATGGGGGACGACAGTAAACCATTTAAATATGGAAAAAAGTTTTGACCAATAAAATGAAAAGGGCAGGACAGTTCAAAATACAGCAAAAAATGCGAAAAAGGGAGCTGATTGGTTGAGCTAGCAGGGGCTTGGCTATCCGGCCAATCAGAGGGGCTAGCTACTTTGTCCCTTTGTAGTCTAGGGAAAGGGGATCGGGGCAATGAAATCTCGCCTCTCAGCTCGTGAGGCATGGAGTATGATTTAAAAAATCGTTTTTATTAGGTGTAAATATTATCTGAAAAAGAGCTAAAAACCTTCTAAAGACATAAATCAATTTCAAATCCACAAACAACGCGTTTGTCCCCGTTACGGTGCAAACATCAGGAATCGGGATATTGGAAACTGCCGAGAAATACAGTCATTCAAATTCTGTAAGCTTTTCTCATTGGTGGGGCATAAACCACCCAATCAAATAGGAGCGACAGGAACCATTATAACCTATGGAGTATATTGACCAAATCCCCATGAAAAGGCGGGACAGTTCAAAATACAGTAAAAAAAAGGCAGAAAAGGAGCTGAAAATTTGGTTGAACTAGCGGGGGCTTGGCTATTCCCGGGCCCAATCAGAGCGCGAGCTACTTTGTCCCATTGTAGTGTATAGAGAGATGGGGCACTGAAATCTCAGCTCCGTGCAACATGGAGTATTAGTAAATAAATTGTTTTTATTAAGTGTAAGGCCTCGTTCACACGGCTTATTTTGCCGCGGATTGGCGCCGTACTGCGCGCCGGATTTGCGCTGCAGTACGGCGCCAATCCGTCGGATTAATTAACGGTAATCCACTGCTCTCATAGAGAATAGTGGATTCCGTCATCCTCCCCCCCGCTCGGCGAATCCGCCGCGGGGGGGGGAAAGTGACATGCCCCTTATTTCCGGCGCGGACGCGCCGTAAACAATACATGGTCTATGGGGAACCATTATAACTTATGGAGAAGTATTGACCAATCAAATGAAAAGGCGGACAGTTCAAAATACAGTAAAAAAGGCAGAAAAGAGCTGATTGGTTGAGCCCAGGTGGCAGATATGAATCCACCCATCATATGTAGTGCGTCTATTTTGAGTGGAGCAAGAAGGGCGCGATAGAAGGGCGCCCTAAAGGTTATTACTGTCTATGGGAAATATTCTAGTACTGTGATTGGTTAGGGGGGAAGAGGGGCTCCTCCTGCTTAGCCAATCAGCGGGTGAGCTACTTATCTCATAGAGTTCTATGGGGAAAAGAAATGCAGAGCGAGCTCTGTTTGTGATTGGCTAAGTTAAAAAAGGCGTGATTATTTGGGCCAATGGGAGAGCGAGCGACGCTCTTATGGGTTTTCTAATGCAATCTATAATACAACTGTACATGGCAGAAATCAAATGATAAGACTCACTAAGTTGTGCCGATGTGTATATAAAATGAACAATAATATAGGGGTAACGAAAATAAACAAATATGAATTAAATGAGTTCATTTTTATTTCTTTATTTTCGTTACACCCATATTATTGATCATTGGCTAACAAAAATAAAGAAATAAAAATGAACTCAGTTAATTCATTTTTATTTGTTTATTTTCACCGCATGTATGAGCGCACCTCCTCGGGCGGCGAATCTTAGGCGCAGTCCCGCACTGCGCCTAAGTCCCGCACTGCGCCTCACACACTGGCGAGGCGCGGTGGACTTTTTCACCGCATGTATGAACGCACCTGGGGCGCCGACCTACATGAGGCGCAGCTTTCACGTTCGAGCGCACGAAAACGTGCGCTCCGACGCGGCGAGATTCATACATGTCGCCCACAGTGTTTAATCAGTAACAATGACCTCAGGATATAATATTTTCAGCATTCAATGGTTTTTCCTGGGACAACATATACAGTGTTCAGTCAGTTACAATGGCCTTAGGATACAATTTTTTAACATACAATTTTTTTTCCTGGGATAATGTGTCTTAACACATCACTCTTCTTAGGCACATATGATTGACCAAAAGACCTTAATTTTAATGATCATTTTACTTGTAAAACATCTCTATTAGTAAAGTGATTGGCGGTCTAGTAGCCTCTCTAAAGTATAGTGTGGTACTACATGTTCTCTACTGCTTTTTACATGTGCCAGGATGAGCAGCTTCTTTTGACACCATGTGAGGACCCATTTTCCTTTTTTTGGTACATTCTATATAAAAGAAGCTCCTAACCTCAAAATAAAAGTGATTTCCAGCTTTCAGCAGATCTTTATGACTGTTACATGTAAGGACTTGCTTTATCTGTGTTAGTTATCTACTTAATTTTCTTTAATCTTCATGTTGCATTGTGTTGGAAGTCATTTTGGGGTTTTGGAACCAATTACTAGTTTTCCATAGAGTTATGTTTTCAACATACAATTGTCATCATAAATCCAATTAATATTGTACTGTATGTTGAGGGACCACTGTACCCCTCTAACTATAATGGGTGTCATCGAATACCAGATGTATATGTCCCAAATGTAGTAATACGCTATAGATTGGGTTGGGATGATTTGACCTCCATAGAAAAGGATTACACTGGTACTGCTCACATGAAAATCATGAGAACAACACTATATGGTACTTCCATCATTTCATGGGTAGTGCTCAGTGATCAATGGCAGGAGTTTTTTGAATAAATCAATTCCTTCAGGGCACTCTACTTTTCATCTTGATGTTATTTATACTTCATATACAGGTAATAACACAGGAGATGACAGAAACAACTAATGGGCAAAGACTGTTTTACATAATCAGACACTTTTTCAAGGCCAAGGATTTTACTTTGCATTTTGGTCTACCCAGAAGCTTTTAGATGTTTGATTTGCTGATGAGCTAATTTTTTGAGGAGCTTTTTAGAAAAGGGTGTTATTTGCTCTCCAATGATGTCCCATAGCTACATAGCAGGCCTCTTTCAAGAACCTAAGCCCACATTTACATTTTAACTTCCGGTTTTAATTTATATCAATGGAACAAAATGCAGATGTAAACCACCTGGATTTGGCTAAACTGAGAAGAATACTCCATGGACTATGACTGTATATAAAGGTCAGTAAATGGACATGCATGTGTAACATCTGTAAAGATGATCCTGGCTTCACATGTACTTTTAAATAAGCAACACACCTTAACCTACAGGACTGGAAATATGTTAATATTAAATAAATAGTAATTGAATTTGGATGATTTGATTGCAAACCACCATGGATCTTTATTAGATGACAATGAAGAAGTTCTTTATAAGATCGCATCCTGGTTTCAATACTGGAATTGTTTATAAATGAAAATTTACCTTTCACACGCTTACCCATGTCCTACTTCAGCCTTACTAACAAGTATTTATAATGTGCTTTTAAAAAATTAATAATACAAACAACTATCAGTTTTCTTGCAATACAGCTTCCGATCCTCACACCTATCAGAAAAAGAGGATTTAGACTATAGTTCATCATTCTACATTGCGCTTCAGATGCTGAAACCTTTGAGAACAAATAATTACTTCATGTACAGCTACTAGGAGCTGGTCAATTTAAATGAAACACATTTTCCAAGTGACAAAGCAAAATTATTAGGTGCTTGATTAGAAAACCTCTCTGCCTCAAGCCGCTTTGATATGGGATCTGTCTTTAAAATTCCACATTAGTATTTATTCTACATTGTTCCCGAGACTCCACTATGAACAAACAACAAGCTTGCCCTCTTGCATGGTATTCTGCTCTACCACCTGAATTCGTATTAGCTCTATAAAATGGCGGCATCCCATTATGCAGATTTGATTACTAATTTAATTCATTCATCCATTAATTACGCAGGAAATGAGATTGAAGTAGGATACGAAAGTATCAAGCTGCTTGGAAATCAAATGTTTTTTTTCTTCTAGTTGTCTTTCTCTTCTTGTTTGTTTATGTGGAGGAATGCATACTATGTTACATTATGGTTGATTCTGGAAAACATAATTCCTCATGAGGTTATACTTACATTAAACAGGAAAAAGGTCCCTGCTTCAGACCAAGAAGGTATTTATAGTAAAGGTAGCTGGGTGTTACTAGATTAGCTGGACTCACTTTTCTTCATTCCCAGTGTGAACATTGTAACGACACAAAGAACTAGTACAAAGGTCAGAACACCCCTACAGTCCTACACAGGATTGGGACATGAGAAGGTGACCAAGCTTTAAACTTTCTGGTCTTCACAGTGTAAATATGTAGGCTAATGTACACACTGTATTTGTTCAGAGCTATAGTAATGCTGCCATAAAGGTGTATGAGTTCTCTACTATACCTTTAATTTTATATAATTTCCTCCCAAAAAATTGTCATACTCAATGAGAATCCATAGTATAAAGTTTTAAATTAAATCAATTGAATGGAAATTTAAATGATTTAGGCTCACTTTGTAGCCACTCTCCACTCACTGGGCTTATCTTTATTAAGAATTACTTAATAGGTTATTTGAAAAATAGGGGTTTTTTAAAAATAAAAAAACCCTTTTAATTTCACTGACCACCAATCTTGGGTCTTAATTTAACTTCTGAAAGATCTACAATGAGCTTCTCATCCTTGTCTGTTTTTTTTTTAATGTACCAAAATTTCCTCTGACACTGGTTAATTGACATTCTAACTACCAGCCCCAATCTGGGACAAAAAAAATTGGAGTGTACTATCTATGCAGTGCTGTGAAATTAATTGGTGCTACCTATTGAGCAGTATTGACTTGGCAGGACTCTTTGTCTAGTGCCAAACATATCTGAACTACTGACACCCTACTACTGATTTTAGCAAACTGTACTTATATTCTATGAATATCTTGTATCACCCTAGAGGGAGGAATATTTGAAGACATTGTAAAATTGTAAATTGTAAAGACCAGCAGCTTGCAAACTTTTATAAAGGCTAATAATAGAGCAGATAAGTTATGTTTGGGTTTTACTATTGTGGGGTTAATTTAAACATGGCCTATGCATTATTATGAAAATTGAGTGTGCAATAATAACACTCTACAGTGTAAAAAATTAGATATGCACATGTCCTCTGGTGGGCCCTATGTATGCTAATTTAACAATGGACTCTTGTGGATATTTTCTAATCAAAATATATATGGATACATGTTGCCTGTTTTTTATGCATGGCCAAACAACTGGACCAATCCACACCAAATTTGCCACATAGGTAAATTAGGTACTTTTAAAGGTTTTAGACTGGGCTGCATCTACCTTTGACCTACCCTTTAAGACATATTCACAAAGATTTAAAAATATCTAGTACATATAGTGAATTTGAGCATTCTCATAAATTGAAACGCCTTCAAACAGTCATGTCTCTAAAAAGGAATCTTGCATTTGGACAAAAGACTCTTGTGACAAAGTGCATGTCTGTTCCCCAAGCTGACCTGAGACCATCTCTAGACTGACCAGATCTGCCACAGCCAACAGCGAGCTGCTGAACCTCCCTAGCAGATTGAGACATGACTACAGTCTTGACAAGACAAATGAGCAGCAAAGTACTCTCCAGCAGACCTAAGGCTGTCTACAGGCTGACCAATAGCAAACAAAACTTTTAACTCCATTCCATACAAAAAAAAAGGAAGTTGAACAAAATAGACCTATACTATTGGTCTGCAAAGTGTGGCTCTCTGGCTGTTGAGAAAACTACAACTCCCATCATACATTTATTTAATCTATATCAGTAGGCATGATGGGAGTTGAAGTTTCCAACAGCTGGAAAGCCGCATTTTGCAGACCACTGACATATACTAAGGTAGGTAATAATGCTAATTTTCCATACTAATATTTTTGTGTTAGTTGAATAAGATAACCTGTAGAATGCTAGAGTGAACTGAGCCTTAATTCTGAGCTCCTCATGTGTGGGGTGAGGGTTAGGTAAATTTGCATTTCTTTTTCTGTATTACATATTGTTATTTTACAAAGTGTATTGTGCTCCACATGGAGAACACAACAATGACAATTACTTGCTAATTTCAATCAGCAATTTTTTTCAAGGGTCTTTATTTCTCCATACACAAAGAACATATTGCTAGTCAGTGAAATAAAAAAATACATGATCTTGAGATCAAAAATTGGATGTGACAAAGTAGTTAAGTGTTACACTTTAAAAGATACTGTCTATGTCTAAATTTTGGAAAATGAATACTTCTTTCTTTTTTTCATTTCAATTACATGGTCTCTATTAAGAAGAACCCTATCCGAATCCCTCCAAGAAGCCTGATCCAGTCCATTACATAACAGCAATGACAGACTGGAGTGCCACGGGGTCAGTAATGGCATTGGTTCTTGGCACCACAAATGGAGTTGATTCTTGAGCACACCCTACTCCTACTGTACATGACTTCACATGACTCTTGCTTCCTGCCTCTCTTTTTCTGCCTTTCTCTCTAAAAAGCAGCTTCGGTCCTGTAATGTTCATGTCTAGGGATCTCCATGTAGAGGAATTCCCTGGGGGTTTCCTCCGCACCCCTGTGGGCCTGTCTGAGCCTGAACAACAGGACATGTCACATTTCAGTCCTCATAGTGGCCAATTTCTCTGTATATATTTTACATAAATTCCTCCTCAGGCTGTCATCTAACACAGTCTTTCTCACTGCCAGGCAGTGTCGGACTGGGGGGTCTGGGGCCCACAGGGGAATTGATCTTGGGGGGCCCAACCTACTGTACATGAAAATATTACCGGCCTCTCGGACATAAACGCGCCCATTTTACCACATAATACAGGTTCAAAACAGGCTGTGGATCGGGCAAGCCGAAGCCCCGACTCCGCCCCTTTTTCCCCCCAACCTCTGACTCCCGACTCCGACCCACTCCCCAACAGGGCCAGTTTAAGGGATAACTTTACTTTATAATGGTAACACGGCTTTTTATTCCTTATATAAAATAATAAGGCTTTTTTAGGAAAACAGACACTGACAAGCAAAAGGGTAACAATGTTTTACTTTTAAACACTTGTGGTAGAGTTGAAGAGAAACGAAAATTTGTATCCAATCCATTCTGCCCCAAACATTAAAAGGTAGAAGAGACCGGGGATCAGTTTTTTGGTCAAGATAGCTTGAATCTGGCCAGACCCCAGAAGGATTCACAGTTTTGAAAAAAAAAGGGGGTTTCCCAAATACTAACACAAAAATAAAAATAACCTTTGATTTTAGGAGAAAAACTATAACAAGCAATGCAAAAAAACTTGCAAGTCAAACTTAGTATAAATTTTAAGAACTGATATAAAAACGTACCTCATGACAAAGCGTAGTGGAGGGAGAGATAGGAGCCTGAAAGCAAAATTTTAAAAACCGTTTTTCCTTTTTGCTTGCAGTGTCAAATATATTTATTGGACAACTTTGGGACCAAAAAAAATTGAAATATGCAAAACCTGCGGGAACTTTTGGGAGTCTCTAAATTGTTCTGAAAATATATTGCCCATAGATCCTCACACATACCTCACATCGATCTCATTATTTCCAGCAAGAGAACGGCCTCTCACACAACTTGGGTTGGGGGCAAAGTGGTGACCACGGGGGCAACATTCTAACAAGTCGGGGTTTAAAAGGGAAATTGCCCACCCACATCAGTTTGGATGAAGGGTTTGAACTCTTCTATTTCTTTGAAAGCATGAAACTTTTTTGCTGAAATTTGTTTACCAGGGAGCAGAATTTTTTTCCCCCGGGGGCAGCGCTTTGTGCTCCTGTCACAGTTAAACCCCCCTCATGTATGACCCCTGAAGATATGGACAGTACACTGGCCGCACCCAATTCCTCTTGCTCTTTGCATCGAACTTACTGGACCAATTTATATATTTTTTTGGGGAGTCGAGTCGGCCCCTTTTAGGCAACCCCCGACTCCTGCAAAATACCCCCCGACTCCGACCCCACAGCCCTGTTCAAAACAAACTTATTGTTAGTACAATAGCAAGAGAGTCACATATCTGTACCACACAAAATGCAGCTAACATATAATAACACAGAGCAAGTAGCTCCACCCAATCCCTCTCCACCCACATACAATATCCCCCCACAATCCCCCTGCCACTATACAGCACCGAATACCTAAAACCCCCGCCATAAGAGACCACAAGAGCAACACCACCGGTTTAACCTACAACCCCCCCATTAGAGACCACAAAGGTACAAAATTTACTATTTTGCCTAGGCAAACAAAAACTCTATCATTCCATCTAAAACACAAAACTAATTTTTATTATATCTAACTTTTAACCTCTATACACACTATTTAAAAAACCTATCCTATCCCATCTTTTAACCCTTTTTTTGCTTCTAAAAGAGGGAATAACTCCCTTCATCATAAAGTCGGTGGAACCCCACCATTAACGGGAGAGCCTTATACTAAACAAAGTACAAGCTTCAAAAGGGGATCCCAACCAACACTTGGGCAGTCGTCCCAATCTCATAGACACAAACAAAAAAGGGCCCCCCTTTGTGACACCGCTGCAGCAGGTGAATTTTTGTAGACGAGGTGAGAGATCACAATTTAAAACGCTGCCTACCTCGCCGACATTTTTTCCCCAGAAAACCGGGCTTTATAAAGGCTTAGGGGTCCGCAATGTGGCTGAGCTCACTTTTTTTATATCATGTGGGTAAACCCCCATTCAGGTGCCCCAAAAAAAACCACAAAGAATCCACATAAAGCCCACTCCCCCCCCCTTCCGCGCGCGCACACTCAAAACATTCCTGCTAAAGCTCCAACATGCTCTCATGAGCCAACAACCTTCAGTCAAATTCGCCATCTCTAAACGGGCTTCGCCCCATCTTACCGTACTGCCCTCCAATGCACTGCACCAAAAAACCCCCTCAGCCCGACTTTATGGGCCCATCCACTTCTCTCATTTTATTGCAACTGCGTGCCTCACCTAGAATGAACTAAGCAACAGTACACTTACAACACCTGCCATCTTTGCAATTTCCCATAACCCCTTCCTTAAATACTAATATGCATATTTTTTGGGAAAAAAACCCACTGTACAAAAACCCACTGTATTTTATCTTCCCATAAAGCTCTTCTCCTATATATGTAATATGCATATTATTCCAATAGAGCCAGCCCCAATTAAATACATGTTCCCCGCTTTGATATATTGTCTCAAGACAAATATTCAAAACTACCCCTTTTTTCACTGTAATATTCATACTCTTTTTAAATAATACTGTAGGCTCTATGGCACCCTCTCTCCCCCCCCACAGTCGCCCTCAAAGTTCCCCATTGAAGATTCTCTTTTACGCTCACACTACCATTCAATCCACCATATCACAAGGGAGCAGTAAGAACTCCAGTACCTCAAATGCCCCACACCCAGCTGCACCCCTCGCACTAGACCAGCCCCGAAAGCAGAACAATAAATCTCACATACAGTACATACATGAATAGCCCTTGCAAAAGCAATATAATGCACCCCCAATTTTTTAAAATAGAAACCGGGGCCCTCACGGGGGGTTCCACCAGACTGATGATAAAAAGGGGAGTTATTCCCCTCTTTCGAACAAAAAGGGTTTAAATGAGAGGAAAATCATTTTTTTTAAATAGTGTATAGGGGTTAAGAGTTAATATAAAAAAAAGACTTTTAGTTTTAATAAAGAAACTGATAGATTTAATTTTTGCCTATGGAAAAATATAAATTAGTGATCAAAAGTCCTCTTTGTTCTTTTTGCAGTTTCCCCAAATTTTTTTTTGGAGATTATTCACTAAGGTCAAACCCACTCAGGTATAACCTACAACACCCCCCATATAAGACCACAAGAGGTCAGACCCACTCGGGAAAACCTACAACACCCCCATAAAAAACCACATAGGGGTCAGATCCACCTCAGGTAAAACCTCAACCCCACCAATAAACCACATGGGGGTCAACACAACTCGGTAAAACCCAAAAACACTCCAAATAGAGACCACATAGTGTCGACACCAGCCAGGATAACCTACAACCCCCCATATAAACCACATAGAGACAGACACCAGCTCAGGTATAACCAAACACCCCATATAGAACCACATAGGGGTCAACACCACTCGGAAAAAATACAACACCCCCAATAAGACCACATAGAGTCAACACCCCTCAGGTAAAAACCCTAAACACCCCTATAAAAGACCAAAAAGTGGTCAGATCCACTCGGGATAACCACAACACCCCAAAGAGACCACAGGGAGGTCAGAACAAGCTCAGATAACCTAAAACACGCCAATAAAGACCACAATAGTGGTAAACCAACCGCTCGGGTATAACCTACAACACCACCAAATAAGACCACATAGAATCAACACCAGCTCGGGTAAAACCTACAACACCCCCAAAGAACCACAAGAGGTCAACCCAGCTCGGGTAAAACCCTACAACACCGCCATATAAACCACATAGGGGTCAGACACCAGCTCAGGTAAACCTACAACACCGCCATAAGAACCAAAAGTGGTCAGACACCAGCTCAGGTAAACCCTAAAACACCACCAATAAGACCACATAAGGTCAACACCAGCCAGGTATAACCTAAACACCGCCAATAGAGACTACAAAGTGATAATGCAATCAACAAAAAATGAAACCTCACCTCACTGAAATCTTGCATTGTAATCACAGCGAGAGCCTT
The DNA here is from genome assembly GCA_025379985.1 of Phyllomedusa bahiana. Taxonomy (NCBI): domain Eukaryota; kingdom Metazoa; phylum Chordata; class Amphibia; order Anura; family Hylidae; genus Phyllomedusa; species Phyllomedusa bahiana. Next base: position 10,675 of record JAODAL010035769.1, read on the forward strand.
CTCCGATGCCACCCCGAACAAGGAAATATCCAAAAACAAAGGGGCGACCCACTCGGCTAGAGATATTCAAAATCCGCAGCCAGGGAAGCAAAAAAGTTACATTTTCAATTTTTTATTGACCATTTAAAAATCCATTTTGAAAAAGGGAAAAAAAAAAAAAACACAGCTAATAGAAACACACCTAACACTGATGCGACGCTTTTCGGGTAAAGGACCCTTCATCAGGCATACACATGACGACACCAGCTCAGGCACCATCCATTCAAATAAAAAAAACCCCTGAAATCAGGGACTCACCAAAGACGTCTTGACTGAGAGTCTTTCCCTTTTCTCTTATGAGTCGTTCTTATTCCTTTTTTTTCCCCCTTTTTCCACACCGCCAGATACTTGCCCCGGGCCCACAACTATCCCTGAAAAATTAAACCACAAATATCTTAGAATCCCAAATTTCCACACTCTTTCCCTATTCCCACCCCTGTAAAACACCCAGAGGTGGGGGATGGGTACAATCATATCCAAAGGGTTGGAGGGGGCAAGGCCCCCCTAACTAGATGGGCCCATTTAATAGGTAACTCCGCTGGATAATTGGTAGGCCAGCCCAGGCAGCGGTGGGTACCTAGCCACAGTGGGTAGGGAAAAGCCCCCAGGTAGATAAGCGGCCCAGTTAGGCAAGTTGAAGGGTACATTAGGTTGGGGACCTCAGTTAGGGAGGCGTAGGTAGGTGTTGGGATCCCCAAATTAGTTGGCTGTAGGTATGGGTTTTCCCCCATTTGTAACTGTAGGGAGTTAGGGGCCCCTTTATATAGGCGCAAGCGTTAGGGGCCCCCTTTAGGAGTAACAGCACTTAGGGCCTCCTTGGGGAGTAAACAGCGTTTTGGGTCTCCTTAGTAGTAAAACGGGAGTAAGGGGTCTCCTTTGGGTACTATCGTTAGGGGCTCCTTAGGTAAACGGGAGTTAGGGTCCCTTTAGGGCATACAGTTTGGGTTTTCCTTAGGGGTATACAGGCAGTTTTGGGGGCCCTTTTTTTTTGTATACAGTAGTTAGGGGGCCTCCTTTATTATATACAGGTAGTTAGGGGCCTCCTTTAATTTTCGTGTAGGTATCAAGCCCCCTTAGTATTTTTGGCAGCCCGGGCCCCCTTTTGTATCAGGGCCCCCTTTAATAGCCAGGGCCCCACTGTAGGTAGCCAGGGGCCCCCCGTAGTAACCAGGGGCCCCCCTTTTTTAGAGATGGGCCCCCCTGAGGGAGCCAGGGTCCCCCCTGTAGGTAGCCAGGCCCCCTGTAGTTATTTAGGGGCCCCCCGTAGGTAGTCAGGGGCCCCCCTAAGGAGCCAGGGGCCCCCCCAAGTAGCAGGACCCCCCCCCGTAGCCAGTGTCCCCCCTAATAACCAGTGGCCCCCCATAGCCAGGCCCCCCATAGCCATGTCCCCCCTAATAGATAGTTCCCCCCAAATAGCTTGCCCCCCCCATACCAGTGGCCCCCTATCCATGCCCCCCAGGCCCCGGCCCCCCCCCCCAATAGCCAGGGCCCCCAATAGCCATGCCCCCCTAGTAGCCCCCTGTCCCCCCTAACAGATAGTGTCCCCCTAGTTCCTGGCCCCCCTAGTAGCCAGGCCCCCTAAAGCCATGTCCCCCTAATAGCCAGTGTCCCCCCATAGTCAGGGGGCCCCCCCCCAATACCAATGCCCCTATAGCCAGTGTCCCCCTAGAGCCAGTGCCCCCCCCCAGTGTCGGGCCCCCTATACCATGTCCCCCCTATACCATTCCCCCCCCAATAGCAGTGTCCCCGTTTAGCCATGTCCCCCCTAAAGCCGTGTCCCCCTATACCAGTGTCCCCCCAGTACCGTGTCCCCCCAATCCAGTGCCCCCCTGTAGCCAGTTCCCCCTATAGCCAGTTCACCCCAATAGCCAAAGTCCCCCTAGTAGCCAGTGGCCCCCCAATGCCAGTGGGGCCCCCCCGTAGCCATGCCCCCCCTAATAGCCATGCCCCCAATAGATAGTGTCCCCCTAGTACCCGTGGGGCCCCCAATAGCTAGTGGGCCCCCCCAAAGCCACTGTCCCCCCTAGTAGTCAGGAGCCCCCTTGTAGCCAGTGGCTCCCTATTAGCCAGTGGCACCCTAGTAGCCAGTGTCCCCCCTAGTAGCCAGTGGCCCCCCCAAATAGCCAGTGGCCCCCTATACCAGGTTTCCCCCCATAGCAGGGGCCCCTCTATTTGCCAGTGCCCCCTAGTAGCCATGTCCCCCCATACCAGTTCCCCCTTGTGCCAGTTTCCCCCCCAGAGCCAGTTCCCCCCTAATACTAGTTTCCCCCTAGTAGCCAGTGTCCCCCCTAAAAAAAAGCCAGTGGCCCCCAATAGCCAGTGTCCCCCCTTTGTAGCCATGCCCCCCTAATAGCCCTGGCCCCCCCTAAAGCCAGGCCCCCTAGTAGCCAGTGACCCCCCTAATAGCTAGTGGCCCCCTAAAGCCACTGTCCCCCCCTAGTAGTCAGGAGCCCCCTTGTAGCCCGTGGCTCCCTATTAGCCAGTGGCACCCTAGTATCAGGGCCCCCCAGTACCAGGTCCCCCCCAGAGCCATGTCCCCCCCAATACCAGTGCCCCCCTTTACCATGGCCCCCTAGTAGCCAGTGTCCCCCCCAAAAGCCAGTGTCCCCCCATACCAGTGGCCCCCTAGTACCAGTTCCCCCCTAATACCCATGTCCCCCAGCACCAGTGTCCCCCTAGTAGCCATGCCCCCCTAATAGCCCGTGTCCCCCTAAGCCATGTCCCCCCTAATACCAGTGTCCCCTTAGTACCAGTGTCCCCCTAATAGCCATGGCCCCCCTAATACCCCTGGCCCCCTAGTACCATGACCCCCCAATAGCCAGGGCCCCCCCATAGCCAGTGGCCCCCCTTGTAGTCAGGGGCCCCCCTAGTAGCCAGTGTCCCCCCCCAATACCATGTCCCCCTAGTAGCCAGTGTCCCCCCCCAAAGATAGGTCCCCCTATAGCCCGGCCCCCCCCCAGTACCAGTGTCCCCCCCAATAGCCCCTGTCCCCCCAGTACCAGGGGCCCCCCCAGTAGCCAGTGGCCCCCTAAACCATGTCCCCCAGTAGTATGGGCCCCCCCAATAGCCCCGTGGCCCCCTATACCATGTCCCCTAGTACCGTGTCCCCCCCTAGTATCAGGGCCCCCCCATAGCCCTTTTCCCCCCCAGTAGCCATTCCCCCCTAATAGCCATGCCCCCCTTTTAGCCATGTCCCCCCCAAAAGCCAGTGTCCCCCAGTACCGTGTCCCCCAGTACCAGTGTCCCCCCCCAGAGCCAGTGCACCCTATAGCCAGTGTCACCCCTAATAGCCAATGTCCCCCTAGTACCCAGTGGCGCCCCTAATAGCAGGCCCCCCCCCATACCAGTGCCCCCCCCCCAATAGCAGTGTCCCCCTAATAAAAGTGTCCCCCCATAAAATGTGGCCCCCCTATAGCCATTTTCCCCCCTAAAAGCTAGTGGCCCCCAATAGCCCCTGTCCCCCCAAAGTCAGGCTCCCTTGAGCCAGTGGGCCCCCATTAGCCCGTGGGGCCCCCCAAAAACCCTTTCCCCCAGTACCATTTTTACCCCTATAGTCAGGGGCCCCCCCCGTATCAGGGCACCCCCCGTGCCAGTGTCCCCTAGAAACCAGTGTCCCCCTGAGCCATTTTCCCCCCTAGTTGCCCGTGTCCCCCCTAAAGCCATGTCCCCCCCCTAGTACCTGGGCCCCCCCAGTAGCCATGTCCCCCCAATAGCCAGTGTCCCTAGTAGCCAGTGGCCCCCTAGTAGCCAGTGCCCCGCTAATACCTTCCCCCTATCCAGGGCCCCCCCTAGCCAGTGCCCCCCTAAACCAGTGCCCCTAGTAGCCATGTCCCCCTAAAAGCCAGGGCCCCCCTAATACCATGCCCCCCAGTAGCCAGTGACCCCCCTAAACCAGTGGGCCCCCCCTTTTTAGTCAGGGCCCCCCCAACCAGGGCCCCCCTAAAAACCATGTCCCCCCCCAAAAGCCATGTCCCCCCCCAAAATGTCTCCCATACCGTGCCCCCCCTAGTAGCCGTGTCCCCCCTAATACCCCTTCCCCCCCAGTACCGGGCCCCCCCCCGTACCAGTGGGGCCCCCCAATGCCAGTGGCCCCCTATAGCCATGTCCCCCCCCAGTGGCCATGGCCCCCCCCCCCCCCCAATACCAGGGCCCCTTAGTACCCCGTTACCCCCTAATAGCCATGTCCCCCTAGATCAGGCCCCCCTAGATCAGGGCCCCCTATACCAGTGCCCCCTATACCTGTCCCCCCTAATACCATGTCCCCCTAGTGCCATGTCCACTAGTACCAGTTCCCCCCAAAACCATGTCCCCCCTAATACAGGCCCCCCCCAATAGCCCGTGTCCCCCCCCAATAGCCAGTTCCCCCCATAGCCGTTCCCCCTAAAGCCAGGCCCCCCCAGTACCAGTGGCCGCCAGTAGCCATGTCCCCCCCAATAGCCAGTGTCCCCCTAAATAGCCATGTCCCCCCCAAAGCCTTGCCCCCCAATAGCCATGTCCCCCCTAATAGCCAGGTCCCCCCTAGTAGCCAGTGTCCCCCCTAAAGCCAGGGGCCCCCCCTTTGTATCAGGGGCCCCCCAAAATACCATGTCCCCCTAAAGCCAGTGGCCCCCAAAAGAAGCCAGTGTCCCCCTAAAGCCCTGGCCCCCCTTCTAGTCAGGGCCCCCTAGTACCATGTCTCCCTAATACCATGGCCCCCCTAATACCAGTGGCCCCCCCTTTGTAGTCAGGGCCCCCCTTTGGTAGTTTTTAAAAAAAAAAAAAAACAGCCCCACCTTCTCCGACCCGGCCCCCGGGGCTCCTCTTGACGTCAGCGCGCCGCCTACGTCACCAGTATGGGCCGGCGCCCGGCAGGCTTAAGGCCTAGTGCCTTAGGCCTGCCAGGGAGATCAGTGGAGCGCAGCACTAGTGGCGCTGTGCTCCGCTGACACCGTGCATCCCCGGGAGTCGGGGACATTAGTCCCCGGCTACCGGGCTCGGTCTCTGGATGCTCGGGACGCAGGTCCCGGGCGTTCAGTGACCGAATGCACGGACGGGCCCCGGGGTGCGACGGCACTGCCTCCGGGGCCCACAGCGGCTCGGGGGGGCCCACCAGGGGATTCACTGATCCCCCGGCGGCCCAGTCCGAGCCTGCTGCCAGGTATGGCCTTCCTCCAGGATTGAGGAATCTACCAACCCAAGCTGCCTAGGCTATACTCTCGGCTACTATCTTTCATAGCATCCAGAAAGAAAATTCATAACTGACTCCTCCTGACGATGACAACATGCTCATCCTATGCAGCTTCAAAGAACTCCACATGACTAGGTACTAATTTTGCCTCATTACTCAAGCAATAATGATTCCCTCAGTCAGCTCACCTAGTGATAGTCTCAAGGCCAATTGGGTGAGATTCAGATGACACATTTTGCCTACAGTTCCCCCAAAAGCACTTACTTGACCAAATACGCAGTATCTTTAGCAGCTCTTTCTCACTTATTCCAGTTCACTCAAGTACACTGGCTCTGTATAGGCTGTTGGAACCCACCGATTGTCCCCTGATGAGTGTCACAAGCTGCAGCGCAGTTCGTTCTCATGGGCACTGTGTGGCTTCCTCGTTCTTGCCCTCCTCTTACGTCTGCTGCTGCCCTTTATGCTCAAATGCACTGTGTCATTTTCTGTTGCAAAAATTTTAATTGAAGATTTACATAACGTAAAACAAGGGATACATAGTACAAATAAACCATATGTCATTCTAGTATCTCACCAGCACAAAACAGTTAAGATGAGAGAAAGAATTGTCAAATTATTTTGACAAATTATCTGAAATTAAAATGCACCACAAATTGAAGGGGAAGTATCGCTTCATCAGTTTGGTTGTTTTCATGTAGCTTGATATTTCACAGTTCCTAAAATCCACGGGCGTTTCTTCCTCTCCCAGCTGGGTGTTTCTTAACTGAAGGGGGAAACTACATCATCCCCCCCTTCACTGTTAATGCTCGCTCCTGAGTCAGTGTGCTCTCCCTCCCCCTGTCTGTGTCTACATGTCTCCGTGTCGTTCCTATCCCTATGCAGTCTTATTTTGTAAGAGCTGTTTACATACCACAGGCCTGCATTCAGTCTAGACAGTCTTCTATGAATTCCGAGAACTGATCTTTTCTCCTCTCACAGCTGGAGGTTTGTTACAGTTGAATCCAGTCTTCCATGAACTCATCCAGAGCAGCACAGATCTGTCTCCCTTCTATGTTTACATGCAGGAGGATTAGGCACCAAGAACAATTCTGCTGTTTTCTGATTGTAGAAGCAGCTGCAGTGTTAATGTGGAGCTGCTAGCTGTGCAGAGTGAAATTGTTGCCGGCCCCTTATTCTGAGTGAGAGAGGCAGGAATGCGTGCTCCCGTGAATATGACCAGGGGCCAGACAAAATGTAAATTAGTAGAGCCAATGAAATGAAAGGAGGTGGAATCCGACCAGCACTGGGGAACAGTGTTCACACAAAACGAAGATAAGACAGACTGTGAAAACAAGACAATGACATCCAATTGCAAAGTTGCTTGTATTCACTGTTCCCTTATTCTGAAGACCATTTAATATAATGATACAACCCCTTTAAGGATAAAAAAACAAACATGAAAATGTATGAACCAATACTAGCCAAAATATATTAGAATAAGATGTATGTATGATCAGCAATTAGGCGGTGAACTGGGATTCTAACCAAAGGTCTTAAATTGAAAGGGTCAGTGTGCATCCTATGGCAGCAGGTATCTATTTAAAGTGATAACTTGCGTGTTCATTGGTTGTGTAATCTATATTGGGAGTCCACTGTAGCAAAGACCAGATCCCTATTTAAGGGCCGTTCACACGGCTTATTGCAGGGACGGATTTCAGCCGTATTGCGCGCCGTACTGCGCTGCAATATGGCTGGAATCCGTCCCAGCCATTACGGTAATCCAAGCCGTAATTGCAGACGAAATCCGTCCCGCAATTACGGCTTGAATAAGCCGTGTGAACCGGGCCTTAGAGGTTGAGTAACAAAAAGAGGGGTCTCCATACAAAGACAGTGCCACCTCTCTTGAAAGGGAGTTTTACATACAACTGATATTTACCATTTTACTATATATTATGCATGCATATTATCAGTACTGATATACATAACTATTCATTTATCTACATTGAACCTCATTTGCCAAGTAGATGCTTTAACTCTCCAAAGTATACCCAAGTCTGCTTGCAATTTATGAACATTTTCCATAGATTACACTATGCAATATAGCTTGGTGTTATCTGCAAAAATAGAAACATTGCTAGTAATTCCAACCTCTATTTCATTAATTAATAAATAAGTAAAAGCAGACCCAGTACTGAAACGTAACAATTAACCAATTTTAATGGTACAAATTTACCTACACTCTCTGGGTATGGTCATTGATCCAGTTTTAAAGGGGTTTTGCCACGAAGTAAAATTGACATTGGAAGTTTGAAAATTAAATAATAAACATTTTCACCATTTATCATTATTAAAAATTCTGGACCGTTTTTGATTTAGCTGCTTCTTTAGTGATCCATTGTTTACAGCTCATCTCCAGGGGATACGACAAGGGCTGAGAGCTCCTCAGTCCTAGTTGCACATGCTCAGACATAACATCTCCTCTTAGGCAACTACTAAGTGTTAAATCCCTGGGTGCTGACATTCTACTCCCGTCCTCTGTACTCCATAGTAATAAGACAAACATTGCAAATAAATAAAAGAAACCTCAATGATTTATGTGCATTGATAAAGAGGAAAAAAAAATCCACATCTTTTTATGAGCCTCTCCTATTAACACACATGCCTACATCCATAGTAATAAGACAAACATTGCAAATAAATAAAAGAAACCTCAATGATTTATGTAAATTGATAAAGAGAAAAAAAAATCCACAAGAAAATTCCTTCAGGGATTTGAACCTAGGACCCTTGTGCTGTAAAACAAAAATGTTACCTCTGAGCTACTCACAATGCTTTACATAAACAGACCTTTCTTTGATTACAGAGAGGAAAGGCCTGTTGATGTCATCCTGCTGGCTCACATGATATGCAATTCAAACAAATCACACACACCTCCTTCTGAGCACACAGAGCTGAAGAGCTGGATGCAAGAGGTATGAAATGAGATTGTGGCAAAAACCATTTAACACTAATTACAAGCTATAGTTTCTAAACTTACAGTCCTTAATTTACCCAACAGGCTCTTATGAGGGACAATGTCAAATTTTATTCACAGTTACCCCTTTTTCCATCTTCAAAACCATGCTGGCCATAACTCATATTGCTCTGTTTTGCTATCTACTCCTATATATAGTCTCTCAGGAGCCCCTTAAACAGTTTTTCCTAGTTTTTGGATGTTAGACTTATTGTTCTTATAATTACCTGGAGATGACCTAGGGCCACATGTATGAAAACTGTCTAGGTCTAAAACTGACTTTGTGGCCCATAGCAACCAATCAGAGCGGCCCTTTTATTTCATATAGTGGTCTGGTAAAATGAGAGGGGTGCTCTGATTGGTTGCTATGGGCAGCAAAGTGAGTTTTAGACCTAGACAGTTTTCATACATGTGGTCCCTAATGTCCTTTTTGAAGATAGGCACCACTTTTGCCCTGTGCCGAGCTTCTGGCACTATACCAGTCACTAGAGAATCTCTAATGGACCATCTGTGTTTAACCCTTTGGCACAAAACCACCTTTTTATGAGCCTCTCCTATTAACACACATGCCTACATCAGCAGCAAAATCAAGGTCTATGCTGATATTAGCACCTAATCCTCTTAGCTGACTGCTAAAAAATAACCATGTTTTGCTGCCAGCTGCCATGACACTTTTATGACCAGACAGTTCAAGCAGACCTAAAGATTCACAGCCAGTTATGCCACATCATTACATCGAAATTGTTAACATACATACAGTATATTTACATTACACTTCCATAATATTGACAAACAAGTAACAAACTGAATAATAAAACAAGGACATCTAGAACACCCCTAAATCTATAAATAAGATTTATTGATTAAAATAAATTAAACGATTATGACATCTGTAAATGCTGTAAATTTATAGTGTTACCCACATTAACCAGCAAGTGGTTTGATAAAACTGCTGGGTTTTCCATGACAATCTAATTCCTACTATACCCTCGTTAGTTTTAGGACACATTCTGGATTTTGACGGTTGCAGTGAGAGAGCTCTCAAGATTCCTCAGAGGGAAAGAATTAGCATGTAAGGAAAGAAGTAATTGGAACATGGTAAAATCTCCAGGGGCTACTGAGTTTAGCAAAGCTAGATCAAGTATCATCTGTTAGTATATAGTGAAAAACCAGAACCCAAATGAATCTTCAGGCACTGGCCACATGCCAAAATAAAGTGTAAATAAAATTTGACTACAATTACAATGGGTCAATTAATCTTGATGACACTCAACAGAAGCCCCGTGGTGGAATTATTATGAGGAAGAGCCCCACAGAAATGAACCTAATTTTTTTGGTACCTCAACATGTAAATTATTTACCAAACATAACATTTGGCAAAATATATGTAATTAGAGTATGTTCATACTGCATTTTTTGAAGTGTAAATTTACGCTTTAACATTGATTTCTAAATCAGCTTAAAAAAACGCCTGATTAGAGCCGTAAAGCGTGCTAAAAAATGGCCCAACAAAAGCTGTGTGAACATACCTATTCACAGTGTTTATAAGCACAAAGGGTGACATGTATGATTAATGGCGCTTAGATGCCATTTTTTATGCGCATATTAAAAGTGTAGAATGCGCCTGATTTATGAACCCGCTCTACGTCATTTCTGATTCAGTTTAACCACTTTGAAAGTGGTCTACCTGTTCCAGTAGTAATGCACCTGGAATTCGTACAGTTTTAACGTGCCCCGCCTCCTGCAAGTCCCCGAAATCAGGTGCATTACAAAGTGCCACGGGCGCTCTGTAATGCGCCCGATATTGGCGTACACGAGTTCTAAATCTGTTATGAACGTGGCTGTGCTAAATGCCGGGCTGAAAATATGGCAGACTTCTGGCGCAGTCCCGTTCATACATGTCGCCCGAAATGTATACAGTCAAAAATTATAACTACCATGCAAATGCTTAGCTTGTAGTGCAAAATCACATCCAGTTTTCACTGATACAGCTGTCTTGGAGACAGGTCTTACTCTTCTTGAAGTTGGGTTGCCACTATAATGTAGCTTCTCTAGGGGCTCGTGTCAACTTGGGGTCAAATTTAAAGGAAAACTCTAGGTCAAATACATTTAAATGGAAACTTTGGAGAAAATATTTTCTGATGTAAATTCTTACCTGGTATCATAAAGCATGATGTCACTGCTGTCTGTTTAATTTTCAAATGAATAAATATTCCTGAGCTATTGCATAGCTACCATACAGGATTGCAACAATGACAATCACAAATGTCCTTATCTCTGTTTGTTCCGTTGTTGTCACTGAATCTCCTTCAGACTCATTCCAGTGGATCAGGGATGTCAAACTGACAATGAAGTGGTAACATTCTTCACCAAGGGCCCTCATAGCATAATAGTTGCCCTCATAGGGCCATTGGAGGATGTGTATAGTGTCTTGATAGAGCGGCTAGAGGTGTGCGATGCCATTTGCAGTGAGTTGCTGAACAGAATTGTGTGAAGGAGCTTGTCAGATCTCCGAATCGAAGATGGTGCTTACTTCCTTTGCTGGTTGCATTTTAAGTGAAGAGCCAGTCCTTCTGTGTCTGGACCTTGGACATCCAGGTTCCCTGTGTCTAAGCTCTTTTAAGCTACATAAAATGTCAAGGTCTGTTACCCATGACCGCAAAAAGGGATATGTGTGCAGAAGGCCTATATCACACCTTATTTACACACCAAGTCAGCTCATGAGATATGACTTCCTTCATGATCTACATGTCGCTGATGTTGAAAGTAGAAAGTGATCATAACAGTTTGATTCAACTGTGAATATACCAGAGCTCAGCTTCTCTCGCTATATCGTAACCTGCTCTCAGTGTCAGCTTGCTACCATCCCTTTAAGGTTTTTCCATACAGCCAGGGTTCTGTCCAGAACCTAGTGGGTTCACACTCTTCCAGGAAGTGCTTTGGGCAAAATCATCTCTGGAGATCTGTGTGGTAGTATGAAACAACCCATTTGGTTCTGGCAATGGTCTAAAATCTTAACAAGACCGAAAGCCAACCCGTCAGGTGATTTAGGTGATCACAGGCACAGGATGAGGAAATAGATAGATTGTCAGTCAAATCCCTGGCTAAGGTGGGATTTTTAAACCTATTTCCTCATCCTGTGCCTGTGATTGCTCTAGTAACCTGGCTATTGTGTTTGGTTTGCTATTTGGATTTCTCTGGCTCTGGAATTTAGCGTGTGATATTGTTTGGACACTGTCAGGGACGCCCTTATCTTTCTCTGACTAATCCTGCCTAAACAAAGCAACCGAAAAGTGCGACCCACACAGGAACCTTTTCGTGGCCAAACCCTGACCAAAATAGGAAGCAAACTAATGGATGACAAACAGAGCACAGACACAATGGAAAACAAATAGAAGAAGAGTGCCAAATGGTCTGAGGGAAAACCTCAGGAGAGTGTCCAGTACCAAATTAGAAGACAGGAGAGTAAATGAGGCACTAGCAAAATTCCAAAGCCAGAGAAATCCAAATCCAAACAAACATAATAGCCAGGTTATTAGATCAATCACAGGAACGGAATTAGGAAATAGTCAGGTTTAAATACCCCGTCCCAGCCAGGGATTGGACCGACAGGCTGTACAGAACCCTGTCTGAGGCAGGAAACCTTACAGGGATGATGGCACACTGCTAACACTTCGATAGGGTAGCCTAAATCACCTGAACGGTTGGCTGTCGGTCTTGTCAAGATTTTAGACCATTGCCGGAACGAAATGGGTTGTTTCATATTAATAAACTGATCTCCAGAGATGATTTTGCCCAAAGCACTCCCTGGAAGAGTGTGAATTTGCTCTGACAGCTCCCTTCAGGTCTGAACCCCCAAAGAACCTTAAGCGGCATATTGACCACAAATCGGAGGGTCTTATCATCACCTAGCCAATATCTGGAACCTATATTTACCTAGGTACAGTATATGTTGAAAATATCGACAGTTTTTCCACAGTTGTAGTTGTTTTTTCTATGTAAAAATAGAATGTCTTGTTTGTAAAATGTTTATTGATTTTCTACACATTTCAGGCAAGTATAAAAACATATTCTTCATATTGGTGGCATTATAACAAACGAATATAAGTAATTTACACAGTTATTATATAGCTTGAAAAAGCACAGACACAATGATATTAACCTAATTGAAATCCTATCTCTGGTGATTCCAGGTTGGAAACCAATTACCTAAGTAAATATAAGAAGCAAAGTGTGAGACGGATCTGGATTTTTGCCTGCTCCCTGTCAGGGCACACAAAACCTGATTCATATAATTTCATTGCAGTTGGTGGAAAATATACTATTAATTTTGTGTCTATGACTATTTCTATATTGTAGCTTACTTTATATCTCTTCTATTCTGCAGATCTCAGATATATGTAGAAAGTTAATGTAGATTGTAGGTATTGTTGTTGGGTTTACTACTGGTTAAATGTCTTGTCAATGTGACATTGTATAGACTATATACATTTACTGTATTATTGTCCATTAGCAAATAAACCTGTGAGCCCACATGAATATGAACCCAGATTTGTATTTCTTTTTCAGTGCTGGAATGGCTTGAACTGGGATACATTAAAGGGATATTCCCATTACAACAAGTGCTACTGGAAGGGCCAATTACTGTAAAATACATTTTTAAAATGCATGTTATCAAAATATGTATGCTTTACCTAATACAGGCTTTTTTGCACACAGATACATAGATAAAGACTATTATGGGTTATGCTATGCTAAAACCCACAAAATATTTCTAGATAGATAGACATACAGACAGACAGAAAAATACAAAAATATGAAAAACTCAAAAAAGTAACAGAAGTAGAAATGGATGCCAGGAGATCAGTGTTTACCATGAAAAAAACTGCAGTACTTCAGTGGAAGTAAAAAAACTTGTGCTTAATTCATTCATCAACTTGCAATGTTTCAGCTCAGCCATATTTACTTTTTTAAGCAGTGAGACATATGTATAAAGTAGGTATATAAACCAAAATATTTAATGACCATACATAATTAGTACTTAAATAAAGTGTACAAAAGAGTGCATACATGTATAGATGTACAGTGTTAGAACATAATACATTAAAGAGATAATAAAGTGTAAAAATGAGGGTATGTTCACATGGTTGATTTTGATGCTGTTTTCAGAGCGCTTTTCGGAGCATTTCTGCTCCCAAAACAGCATCAAATAAACCTCCAAAGTTCATTTTTATTGATTCCTATGTAAAACAGTGTTATAGTTCACACACGATGAGGTTTTTACACGTGTTTTAGACGCTTTTTTGGAAGCTGTTTTGGGCACTAAAAAAGAAGCATCATGTAAATTCTTGATGCATTTTCAGCACTGAAAATCCCCACAGGCATCAATGGAGAGCTTCAAAACCTCGTCCAAAACCTCAGCACATTTTTAGACACTTTTCTCGGCGTGTTTTTGGAGTTATTTGTGTCATGGTTTTATGCGCTGGCTATTAATTTGTATGGATAAAAACAGTGTTGAAAATCTAACCCAAAACCTCATCAAAACCTTTAACAAAACCTTGTCAAAACCTCATCAAAAACCTTGTCATAAAGAGGTGTGTTTCAGGCAAAGTTTTGATGCTGTTTTGGGCGCTGACAAATCAGCATCCAAACAGTGTCCAAATAAGCCATGTAAACATACCCTTAAAATTGCAAATACATATTTGTTTATATTGTAAAAATGTGAACAACATTTAATCATATAATGATCAAAGATTATTTTCACCTGTGCTTTTAAAAGTATATAAGAAAACAGGAGGGACCACTCACTAAAGATGCCACTTACTGCCACTAACTTAAATGTATTTTATTGATATTTCATGTGCTAGAGCAACACAAAGTAGCAAGAATTTGTGAAATGTAAAGAGAATGATATGTGCTTTTCCAAAAGTTTGCAAATTAAAAAAACTGAAAAGTGTGGTGTGCATATGTATTCAGCCCAGTCAATACTTTGTAGGATCACCTCCAGCTGCAATGACAGCTGCAATCTGTTGAGGTTTGTCTCTACCTGCTTCTGGAGACTGGAATACATTTTTGCCCATCCTTCTTTGCAGAATTGCTCAAGCTCATTCAGATTGGTTTATGAATAGCAATTCTCAATGAGATTTAGGTCTGGACTGTGACTTTAATAGGTTTTTCTCCAGAATTGCCCTGTATTTAGCTCAATTCATCTTCCCATCAATTCTCACCAGCTTCCCAGTCCCTGCTGAAGCTTCCCCCACAGCATGATACTGCCACCACCATGCTTCACAGTGGGGATGGTGGTTCAGTTTAAGGTGCAGTGTTGGCTTTCCTCCACACATAACATTTGGTATTTAGCTATCATCTGACCAGAGCATTTCCATATGCTTGCTGAGACCACTACATAGCTTTTTGCAAACAGGACCTCTTATGGCTTGCTTTTAAAAATGGCTTTCTTCTTTCCAGGTCGGTAACTAGAAAAGCCTCATAGCAAACTTTTGGATGCCAGAAGCCTCCTACCCCCCTCTGTGCCAGTCCTTCCCCTAAAACATTTACCGGTACATGTTAATAGTCATATAGTTAATGGAAAATACAAGTAGCAAGTACCTTAACATATATATCATCATCATACTGCTACCAAACATATGCCACTATACGAAGACCAACATTACCAATAACGCTACTACATAAGGACCCAAATACAGTATACCGCCAGAACAATACCACAAATTACCACCACATAGTGACTGCATAATACCTCTTTACTATTACTGAATAAAGATCACTATACAAGGACCACTTTTGCATACATACAGTGACCATATAGCTGACAGTGACTATATAATACAGTGTATATACATACAGTGGCCAAAGTCCACTATTACATACATACAGTGACCATGTTGTTGTAGATACCAGTGTACACAGGTTCTACACACATATAAGTTTTTACAGTGCAGTTACATCCAAGGACTCACAAAGACGTCTTCTCTGATCAGTCTTTCACTTTCCCTTTTCTTCTAGATCCGGTCCCGAACTGCATGCTGACTTCTCTCAGCCACTACTTGCCCCTGCAGAATTTGCACACAAATATTTTAGAATCTTCACTTTTCCAGCACCTCCCTTACTGTCCCTCACCTCTGTACAAACTTCCCGGGATTGGAAGCGCGGGTACAGGCCATTAGATATGAGCGAACAGTAAATGTTCGAGTTTGAGTCAAACCTCATTAACGTCAATGGGAAAAGATGTTCAAGTTAATTTTTATACCTATACAGTTGAGGAGAAGCTGTAATTATCATCCATGACAGTAAACTTTATACGTGGAAAATTTGTCTCTGATTGACAGAAAAAAATTGAGAGGCTAAAATACTTCATTTCTTTCAATGGCTAACTGGAAAGATGAAGACAGCTTGCATGCAGGGGCGTAGCTATAGGAGGTGCAGTGGACTAGATTAGATGGCAGTACCATTGGTGGTAGTGAGAACATGCCAATGGGGAACATCGAGGTTCCGTTCAACAAGATTAGGCAGCAGTACCATTGGTGGCAGCGAGAACATGGCAATGAGGAACATGGAGGTTCGGGTTCATCAAGATTAGGCGGCAGTACCATTGGTGGCAGCGAGAACATGCCAGTGGGGAACATGGAGGTTCTGGTTCATCAAGATTAGGCGGCAGTACCATCGGTGGCAGCGAGAACATGGCAGTGGGGAACCTATATAGGTGAGGAAAAGCTGTAATTACCATCCATTACAGTAAACTGGATACATGGAACAACTTTGTGAAGAAAATTTGGTTAAGGCCTGTTCAAGGCTTATCCCTCGGATTGTGCGCCGATTGAGCGACAATCTGCCTTGAATAAGGGGATGGGCGGGCGAGCGCGCGGCGCGCTCCCAGCCATAACAATGCATTGTTTAGGCGCATCCGCGCCGTAAAGATGTTGTCATTTCTCCCCCCAGCAGGAGAGCGACGGATCACTGTTCTCAATGAGAGCAGTGATTACTAATGCTGCCGCGGATTGCGCCGTATTGAAGCGCAAATCCGGCGCGCAGTACGCGTCAATACGCGCAGATAAGCGAGTGAACAGCTAAGTGACAAGAAAAATGAGAGGCAAATATCATTCCTTCAAGGCTTATTAAAAGAGAGGCAGCTTGCAGCAGGGCTACTATAAGGTGCAGGCACTATAGACGGCAATACCATTGGTGGCAGTGAGAACATGCCAATGGAGAACATCGAGGTTCCGGTTCGAAAAGATTAGGCAATGGGGAACATGGAGGTTCCGGTTCGACAAGATTAGGCAGCAGTACCATTGGTGGCAGTGAGAACATGCCAATGAGGAACCTATAAAGGTGAAGAGAAGCTGTAATTACCATCTAGAAGAGTAAACTGGATACGTGGAACAATTTAGTGCAGAAAATTTGGCTCTAAGAGTCACAGAAAAAAAATGAGAAGCTAAAATTCTTCATTCCTTTCATTGGCCAACTGAAAAGATGAGGACAGTCTTAAGGCAGTCTCTGTGTGTCTGAATGCTGCCCTGCCTTGCAGGCGTTAGTGAGGTGGTAAAAATCGATTGCCAAATGTCACCCAGTAGGGTTCTGCCACACTGCCTGCTGCAGCTATTTGCCATTCTACTGCTGCCACGTTGCTGATGTTATTCCACCATGACATTAGAGTGTAAAGACGCAAAAGATGTCTCCAGTTGGTCAATGAGCACTGCCTCAAAATCCTGCATTCTACTGACAATTTCTGTGGGTGGAAGGAAATTGCTCACTTTTGTCTTGTAACGTGGATCAAGGATCATGTTGCAGGTAATGTAGCATCCAAGTACTCATGTGTGAGATGCTGCTGGGATCTCCCAAGCCTCGGGGTCGAGGGGTACTAACGGGATCTTCCTCCTCTTCCTCCTCCTCCTGTAAACTGTACCAACCTCTACCACTGAATGGTAATCAGTACTGGTGGTGTCCACTGTCCACCCCTGCCTCCTCATCGTCCTCCACTTCCTCATCCTGACCGTCACCAGAACCCTGGCTAGCCTCATGAGCTCTACTCTGTGAGCTGAACTTATGTCCTGCACCCGCCCTCGACCAGCCGAAAGAAGATCTATGCAATTGTGAAACAGTTGGGCCTTCTACATCCTCTGGCGAGTAAGGCTCTGTGTTCTCCTCCTCCTCCTCCATCACTCCTGGGTAGAGATGATCGAACCCTAAAAACTAAAGTAAATGGGAGAAGATGTTCAGGTTAATTTTTATACCTATACAGGTGAGGAGAAACTGTAATTACCATCCATAACAGTACACCAACACTAGGCGCATTGTACGCCTGGGCCATGACGTAGCGGAACTCATCTGTCTCCACCAGGCGGAAAGGCAACATTTCCAAGGCCAACAGCCTGGCAATGCCGACATTAGGCTTTTAGCTTTGTGATGGTTTATGTGAAATCATTTCTTATGCTCCCATACCTGGTACACAGAATGCTGGCCGCCGGACTGGCCACTTTACAGTGTGCAGGTCACACTGGTGGAAGGGGAAGCTGTAGGCTGTGTTGCTGTGATGGGAATCGGCCGACACTATCTAAGACTGGGGATGGTGCTTGCTCATGCTGCTCCGGCACATCGGCAGCAGAGGACCGCTTGGGCTTGGAAGTGGTGGAGGAGGCAGCAGAAGATGTCACGGTGGTTGGAAGCCCAGGACCTGTGTGATCTTTTTTCTCCAAGCGACTATTCCACAACAATTCATGCTTTCCATGTATGTGCCTGGTCATGCTTGCGGTGCTTAAACTCTTTTTATTCTTACCTCTCCTGACGCGTTGTCAACAAATCCGGGATATGACATCAGTCAGCGAACCTGAGGCTTGATCGAAAAAGGCCTCTACGACTGTAAAAACCTAGTAACGGTGGTCCCTCTGCCACCACTGACCCCAGCAGGCGGAGTAATGTCAGCGGACTTGTGCAACCATCCCTTTCTGAGGCTGGACCTGCACTGACACTACCCCATCATCCTCCTCCGCCACTGATGATGCGCTCGCCCGCTGTTGCTCAAAAGACCACGTTGGATCTGCAATGTCATCAGAGGTGACTTCTTCTTCCCACAGTCTACATCCTCAAGCTGCAGGCTAGAAGCCACAGGCATTGCGAGGCATTGCTGACCGCTCGGTATTTCTGCTGACGGACCAGCTTCCTTCTCCTCCTCTGAGGGCATCAGCGACTGAGCGTCAGCACAGACAAAATTATCCTCTTTGGCCGCTTGATCTTTTGAAATGCTTTCTGATTAGGGATGAGTGAATTGATTCTGATGAAGTGGAATATGTTTAGAATTTCAGGGAAAATTCTATTCTGAATGAAGCCGAAGTTCATGGCGATTTGCAGTAACAAAGCTAAAATGGCCGCGAGCACATGGTGTTACATGGGGTAGAGAACAATGGGAGGAAGAAAGGAACACCCTTAATGACATATACAGACATGCAGCCAATCAGCAGCCAGTCAGCTTCTGTGACATCACACCCCTATCAATACGAAAGCCATCTTAAATTCTGCCACTTCTCACTTTGTCTCCTATGCACAAGCATCTGGCTGTAGCAGCACTACGTTACACTCTGTACAAAATACTTCAGATTTTTGAGCTGCTGGGGTGAAAGACCTTCATAAGTGTGTGTCATATACAAACCTTTTCCTGAACCAGCAGGAGATGAGGAAGATGAGGCAGATGACCCAGACACACCATGGCAGTATACAGTGGAGATAGAGGCAGGGAGTCCCTCAGAGTCACTTGCGCAGATGGCCCGCTGCATGCTGATTTGCCTGAATAGTCACCATCTGGCAGAGGGAAGACTTCTGGCTCTCCACCCTCTTTGACCCCCGCTACTGGTCCAAAAATCCATAATGGGAGCCTTTTTTCACCTGCCGAGAGGGATGAAAAATGCAAGTACTATAGAGAAATCCTAGGTAGTCAGTGGGCCGCTGCCTATCTGCACCATCGTCCATCCTCTGGCAGGTCTGACTGTAGGGTTTGTCATCGCTCACATACCACTGCCATGGTTGCTGTGGGGGGTTGGGGGAATAGGAGCAGTACCAGCTCAGTCAGTAGCAACACGAGTCTGGAGTCGTTGATGAGCAGCTTCCTTCACCCGCCTCGTGAGGAAGGTACTCACCAGCAGCAGCAACAGGACCTGAACCAACATGTGGTGGCCTACTTAGACAGCACTCTGCCACCCCACATAGAAGATCTGCTGGACTACTGGGCAGCCAAATTTGATTTTTTGGCCGCAACTTGCCGTGTTTGCACTGGAGAAGCTGTCCTGCTTAGCCAGTAGTGTGGCATCAGAGCGGGTGTTCAGTGCATCAAGGGCCATAATTACCCCAAGGTGAACTCGCTTGTCTACCCAAAATATGGAGAGACTCGCCTTTGTCAAGATGAATCAGGCATGGATCAGCCAGGATTTCCACACACCAATGCCTGATGCATCACAATAGATCAGCCATGACGCCTCACCAAAGCTTTGAGAAATGAGTCTGGATTCTTCTGGCTACCTGCCTCAGAATAGATCAGCCATGACGCCTCACCAAAGCTTTGAGAAATGAGTCTGGATTCTTCTGGCTATCTGCCTCAGCTACTATTCTGATGCTGCCACCCGCCTGATGCCACACATCTGCTGCCAGCTGCTCAGCCTACCACTCACCATCTTTACCAGGGACTGGTATTGCCACCCATCTCCCTACTCTTCAGTAGGCCATTATGTAGATTTCTGATGCTGCCGCCACCTCCTCAATCTGTCATTGTTCCACTCTCCAGCCTGATGCTGCTGCTGTTGCTGCCACCACCTCCACACTGTGCCATTGTTCCAATCTGTGGCCTACTCAAGATGTTGCCACGTTCACAATCTGTCATTGTGTCACTCTGTAGTCTACTCATGCTGCTGCCACCTTCACAACCTCTCATTTTGCCACTCTGTGGCCTACTCATCATGCTGCCACCTCCACAATCAGGATTGTCTGATGATTAGGTAGCCAAAAACAGGAGTGGATACAAAACACAGAAGACATACAAATATCCCATTTACTCGTCATCTCTGTTTTGGATTCACCCCTGTTTGTTTTTGCCTTTTGCAATACTGATGGATTATTGACCGATTGAAAGCGGACACTGACAGATGAAAGGAAGGGCAAATGATCATTGACATCAACTCAAAATTACTGCTGACATCCTCTCTACTCTTTCGGGAGGGCTCTACATGTATCAGCGTTTAACAGAACAGGTTCTGTCATAATCTGTGTAATTATCTGATGATGGTGTAAAAGCAGTGTTTTCTTTGATGCTATAGTAGGATCTTGGTCCTCAGCTCGGTACTTACTCGCAGGCGCTGACATTACCTTGTCGACTGCGTTCCCCCTTCAGTTATTTGGTCAGTTTTGCCCCTGTCACTGCCCAGAGAAGTGAAGTTTGAAGCGATTCGAAGAGTGGCGCTTGTCATCTGTGTGTCATACTAAAACACAGCATTGTTCCAATACCAAACCACGCTCCCTATACATATTTGAGCATGGCACAATGTTCTACAACACCATACAGGCGCTCTGCAGCCAGGAAACAGCTGTTTTTTAATGCGATTCACCGCAAATAAATTTGTGTCAAAACGATTTTTTGCTAAAAATTTGGCGAATTGGCCTAATCAAATTTTTGAGAAATTCGCTCATCTCTACTTCTGACCCCTAACACATTATGTCATCAAAGAGCTCTTGAGAATGTGGATTATTTGGAGTGGTCTGTATATTGAGTTGTGACATTCGGCCCGTGTTTGCTTCAGGTTGGACTAATGATGATGATGACATTTGTTGCCGTGACTGAGGAGAAAAGGAGGTAAAACCACTGGATTCAGGGTCCGATAACCACTGAAGAACAGATTGGCGATGCTGTCCAGTAATGGACCCGAGTAAGCGATGACAGGCCTGACTGTCCTGCGACTGACAATGTGCTCGCTTGTGTGTTGTCCGGAGCACTGGGAGTAGTGCCTTGTCTCTTTCCTCTATCTCCACTTCCTACGACCCTCCTTGCTCGCTGACTACCTCTAGGACTCACCATGTTCAATTGTATAACAGTATAACGGTATAACGGTGTGTTATACAATTACTGAACCCCCAAAACTGCAAAAATGAACTTTTCTGCACTCAGAATAATTTTCACCAACCAACCACAAATGTCACAAAATAACACTTCTGGGTGTGGGAAAGATGCAGCCAGCAATAACAAACTCCCTAAATATTGCTGTCTATGATTCCCTAATCTTGCTCCACACACCCCTAACTAACTAATCTAAATAACAGCTTTTCCTGTCCCTAATAAGCAAATCTCGTGCCTGCATGCAAGCAAGCAGACAGAGAGCAGTCTGAACAGTACAGAGAGTGAGCTGAAAATGGCATTCAAAACGCAATACAGTGAAATATATATAACATGGTCATGTGATTTTAGCAGTTGTTGAGAGCCGTACACCTCAATGATGACGTTTTTGACACTTCTCTGTGCTCTGCACTGATTGGATGGCAGCCAAAAGTGCAGAAAGGCACTGATCACTATGAAAATGGCGTGTCGTATGCCTCTAGAACTCAAACTTTTACTCGAACGAACAGAAAAATGTTTGGTTCGATAAAAACGAGATGTTCGACTGGAACTTAACTTTTCTCAAACGGTTCGATCAACACTACAGGCCCTAGCTTAGAGGCACAGTCTCCTGATGGGTGAAAGAGGACTAACTCCCTGGAGGTTGTGCTACTGCATATTGTGCAGTCAAAACTCCTTCTCTTGCAGCCCAGGCATGATCTTCAGGTTGTGTAGGGGATGGAGTTCAATACGGTCATACTTTTTTGTAGTGTTTCTCTTTTTTCTCCACGTTTTGCTGTTGGATTATGATAGATTTATTGCACTGTATCAGACTAGCGTTGGATACATTTTTTTAATAAAATGGTCAATGAGTGATGCTATCGGGGAGAGTTTATTTAAATAAAGTGTGTTTTGTTTTGTGTCAGTGTGTTTATTCCAATGTTAGTAATGAAGGCATCTGACAGAATCATCTGTATTATTTGCACTGGGTCTTGGTGTCAGCCTTGGGGTGACAAAAAACAGAGCAGGCTGACATCAAGCCATTGTGGTAGTAATAGAGAAATGTGTGTCATATATCATGAGACACAAGTTTGTGTGTCATATACAGCGGGGGTGTAACTTTGGTTCAAAAAGTGGGGGGGACCAATGTTCCCTCTCACCCCCCACTTCCTATCTCTCCCTCCCTCCTTCACTCACCTTCCCTTTCACTTCCCCTCCCTTCCCTTCTCTCCCCTCCCCTCCTCTCCCTGCAGTGAAGCGGCCCCTCTATCCCAGCTAGAAAGTCTGAGGGAGTGCTGTGAGCTCCCCCCAGCAGGTCCGGGCAGAGTCCTTATGGCAAACACTTTTGATGCAATCCTTAAGGTTATGACTGGCTCTCTAATTACTGAAGTTTAGAGCCAGACTGGGACTAAAAAGCAGCCCTGGCAATGAAATCGAACCAGCCCATCTACGATATTTCCCCCTCTAGATGGAAATAAAAAATGTTGTGCAATGCAGCAAATTTTGCTTAACCCTCCCACCGCATCTCCGTCACTGCTCCATTAAATTTGTAATACACACAACAGAATGAGGAAAATAAAAAAAAACAATCTTGCTGTACCCCTAGGAATCACTTATGTCACATACTGTACCCCAAATTTATTTTATTGCATACCATACACCAGAAATGACATCACTCATTGCACCCCAGAAATCATTTATATTACACATGGGAGCCACAGAAACTACATTACTAACTGCACCTTAGAAATGAATTGCATGTTGTACACGAGAGATTAGATTACCCACTGTACCCCAGAGATTAGTTACACACCGTAACCCAGAGATTACTGCATTATTCACTGTACCCAAGAGATTACATTACTCACGGTACCCCAGAGACTACATTACATTGTACCTCAGAGATTACATTACACACTGTACAACAGACATTATATTACACCATACCCCAGAGATTACATTACACACTGTACAACAGAGATTATATTACATCATACCCCAGAGATTACATTACTCACTGTACTCTAGAGATTACTACATTACCCACTGTTCCTCAGAGATTAGTTTACACACCATAACCCAGAGATTATTACATTACACACTGTACCCCAGAGACTACATTAGACAAGGTACCCCAGAAATCGTGTGTTTATATATACATATATTGAACATAGACACACTACACACTCAGGGTGGGTTCACATGACGGTTTTCTGGCACTGACAGTGTCGTTTGCTTTTTGGAAATTCGGCGCTTGCAAATTCAGAATTCCGATGAGCATATGATCCAGACTGCGCTAGGCAGATTCCTTCCTTTTCTGAGTTACGACACTGATTTTACATAAGGTATAATGTAAATCAGTTTCCTGCCAGTTTGGATGCCAGTTCTGAGGCAGATCCAGCACTGAATCCGCCCCAGAATCAGCATTCATATCTTCTGCATGAATGTAACCTTAAGGTATGTTCACAAGGCATATAGCGATGCGTACTGTGCCCTTTGCTATATGCTGGGTGTTTTAGAAGTATGCACTTGCCAGTCCACACTTCTAAAATGCTGCTGGGCTGGCCCCATTCACATTAATTTTCCCCGGCGCGTAAGTGCAGGGAAGACGTGACATGGCTAGACATATGGCTGAGCATAGGGGAAGTTGTATACGGGGGAGGGGAAGATACAGCCACAGATACAGAGTGTGCTGGACTGTGAGCAGTGTTCTGATTGGTGAAGCAGCCCCTGCTGACTCCTGCTCTCTGGGCCGCCCTCAGAAATTTCAGGGCCCCATACAGTTGAAGCATCTGCCCCCCCCCCTCCAACCACATCGCCCCGCCCCCACCAACGCCACCCCCTCCCCAGTCACCTAACCCTAGAAAAAAATGCAATTGCGCCATTTTTGGATTTTACAGATTATCAATTTTGTGCGGGTCAGTACATGTACATGGCCAGCAAATACCGCCACATGATCAACATGTGTAAGCACTGTAATGTTACTGACCAAACCAGTATACATAGTTACATAGTTAGTTACATAGTTAGTAGGTTGAAAGAAGACACATGTCCATCGAGTTCAACCAAGGGTGGGGAAAATGTGGGTGAGGGAGAGAGACAAGGACTTAAAGCCCAGGCTCTCCACTGGTTAATGCCCCGAAACCCACAAGGCAAGAACCAACCTGCTCCAGTATAGACCCTATATCTGACCCCAGAGCCGCCACCGGCCAGGATCCAGAATTTTACCTAGCTACGTACGCATTAATATTCTTTAGTTCCAGGTAGGTATCTAAGCCTTTCTTGAAACTCTCTACAGTTCCTGCTGTGACCAGCTCCTCAGGCAGGCTATTCCACAGATTTACAGTTCTTACAGTGAAGAACGCTCTTCTCCTCTGGAGATTAAATCCTTTTTCTCTAGTCGAAGGGAATGTCCCCTTGTCTTTTGAGGGGGCTTCACCTGAAATAATTTTTCCCCATACTTTTTGTAGGGACCATTTATATATTTATATAAATTAATCATGTCCCCCCGAAGCCGTCTTTTCTCAAGACTAAATAAGTTCAATTCTACTAACCTCGCCTCAAAAACTAAGATGCTCCATTCCCTTATAAGTTTGGTTGCTCGTCTTTGTACTCTCTCTAGCTCTATTACATCTCTTCTATAAACTGGGGCCCAGAACTGAACAGCATATTTTAAGTGAGGTCGCACCAATGCTTTGTACAGCGGTAGAATGACATCCTTGTCCGCGATTCCGTGCCTCTTTTAACACACCCCAATATCCTGCTGACCTTAGAGGCAGCTGATTGACATTGCATGCTGTTCTGTAGTTTATGATCTACAAGAACGCCCAGATCTTTCTCAACAAGCGATTCTCCAAGTTTTTCTCCCCCTAGGACATATGATGCCTGTATATTATTTCTCCCCAGATGCAGAACCTTACATTTTTCCACATTGAACCCCCATTTGCCAAGTGGATGCCCAAGCACTCAGTGTGTCCAGGTCTGCTTGCAATTTATGAGCATCTTCCATAGATTGCACTACCCTACATAGCTTGGTGTCATCTGCAAAAATCGAAACCGTGCTATTGATCCCTTCCACTATATCGTTAATAAATACAAATACATTAAATAAGAGAGGACCCAATACTGAGCTGTGCGGCACACCACTCGCAACCGGGACCACTCAGAGTAGGATTCATTTACCACCACTCTCTGAGTACGATCCAGCAGCCAGTTTTTAATCCAATTACACACTGTTATCTCTAACCCAATGGATTCTAGTTTACCTAACAAACGCTTATGCGGGACAGTGTCAAACGCCTTTGCAAAGTCTAAAAACACAATATCCACAGCTGCCCCGCTATCCAGACTTCTACTCGCCTCTTCATAAAAAGAAATCAGATTGGTCTGACAGCTTCTGTCCTTAGTAAATCCATGCTGGCAATCACTAATAATATTGTGTTTGGCAACATACTCCTGTATATAGTCCCTAATGAGCCCTTCAAACATTTTTCCCACAACAGATGTTAAACTTACTGGTCTATAATTACCTGGGCAAGACTTAGAACCTTTTTTGAAGATGGGAACTACATTTGCCTTGCGCCAGTCTCCTGGCACTATACCAGTCACCAAGGAATCTCTAAATATCATGTACAGGGGCACACTGATAACCGAGCTGAGCTCTTTAAGAACTCTTGGGTGAATGCCATCAGGGCCTGGAGCCTTGTTCACATTCAGTTTATTTAACTTGGCTTTCACTTTTTCTACACTGAGCCAATTAATTATAGCAGATGATGTATTAACAGTACTGGCACCACCTAGATCTGCACTTGGCCCAACCCCCTCAACTACTATCTCCTTGATAGTATATACTGAGCTGAAGAACCTATTTAGTACCTCTGCTTTCTCTTGGTCACCAGTGACCAGCTCCCCATCACAGGTTTTTAAGGGTCCTACTTGCTCTGACTTTGGCTTTTTGGCATTTATATGTTTAAAGAATTTCTTGGGGTTAGTCTTGCTATCCTTGGCCACTTGCCTTTCATTTTGAATTTTAGCTGCTTTTATCACTTTTTTACAGATTTTATTAAGCTCTTTGTAATTTTCAAAGGCTGATGCCGAGCCCTCTGACTTATATTTTTTAAATAACAACAATATACTAAGACCATATAATACCGCCACATATCACTACCATAACAATACCACCGTACTATTACTGAATATAGTTCATTACAATAAGACCGATATTACTGCCAGTGACCATACAATATAGTATTAGATATAGATGTACACAGGTGCTCCACACACACTGCAGTTACATTTAGTGACTCACAGGTGTCGTATTTTCTGATTGGAGTCATTCACTTTCCCTTTTATTCTCCTTCTGTCCAGACCACCATGATGACTTCTCCCAGCCACTACACGTCTCTGCAGAATTTACAACACAAACACCTGAGACTCACTTGAGGGGAAGGTTGGTGGAACTTGTGTGGGGCCCCACACGGATGGGGTAGGAGAAGGAACCTGAGTGGAGCTTCACACAGAAGCGAGGATGGGGTAACTTAAATGGAGCCCCACACAGTGGGGGGAAGAACTTGAGTGGGTCTTCACACAGCTGGGGCCCGAGGGGAGAGGCACTGGAGTGGGGGGGGTCCTTAAGAGGGGCCCGCACACTTGGGTACCAAGGGGGGGCTTGAGAGGGGCCCCACACAGCTGGAGCCCAAGGGGCCCCACGGACTTTGGTTCAGCAAGGGGGGCCCCAGGGGCTTTGGTGCGGCAGGGGGGGTTCAGTGGGGGCCCCAGCGGCTTTGGTGTGGCAGGGGGGATCAGTGGAGGCTCCAGGGGCTTTGGTGCGGCAGGGAGGGATTCAGTGGGGGCCCCAAGGGCTTTAGTGCAGCAGGGGGGGTTCAGTGGGGGCCCTAGGGACTTTGGTGCAGCAAGCAGGGCCCC
Organism: Phyllomedusa bahiana; assembly: GCA_025379985.1. Lineage (NCBI taxonomy): Eukaryota > Metazoa > Chordata > Amphibia > Anura > Hylidae > Phyllomedusa > Phyllomedusa bahiana. The sequence goes on from JAODAL010035769.1 coordinate 37,882, forward strand.
AGGGGCTTTGGTGCGGCAGGGGGGGTTCAGTGGTGGCCCTAATTGTCTGGGCCCCCTTGCTGTACCACAAAAAAAAATCGTGTTGGGGGGTTTTCTAGATTACCATGTTATATCATTTTTTCTCTCTCAATCTCTCTCGGGTACTTATAGAAATAATCGCTGGAACAATATACTAGAGCACTTAGGCACTGCAGTATATTGTTATTCTAGCAAGCTACTATCACTCCCTTCTGCTGGCTACAGTTAGGCCCTTCAGTGGAGTGAACCATACATCCTGCAGAAGTCTCTATAACTGTAAAAAGTTGGAGGAAAATTCTGCAGGAGACAAAGCAGATAGGAAAGAAAAGCATTAAAAACAAATTATCTGCCCCTCACCTGCTAAAATATAATGTAAGCAAATAGTGGGGTTTCCCTTTACCTGCTCCTGGGAATGGACACAGGGGGGCCTTCGGGGCATCTTTCCGCTATTTTGGTAATCGCAAACCCTGAAAGTCGCCTCCCGGGACACCAATATGCCCCGGTGCACCCAACGCGCCCGGGCCCGGGACCAGCGCGGAAGAAGAAGAGCACCTCACCCCCCACCTACGCCCAAAGGGCAGCCCCGTCAACAAAACAAAAACACATCTCACATCTTTTTTTATCTATCAATTATTCATATCTACTCATCTTGTCTCCTATTTTTCTTCTATAAATCTCTCACAAACTATTTTATAACTATTGATATCTTTAACTTATCACATATCTATCATCTCCTATCTATCTATCTATCATCTTTTTCTATCTATCTATCATCCTATCTACTATCTATCTATCTATCCCAATTTTTCTATCTTTTTATCTCATATCTACATCTTTATCTACTATCCCACTATCTATCCCCTATCTATCTTTCCATCTTCTATCCCATTTCTATCATCCACTACTATCCCATATCTACTATCCTCATATCCCTATCAAACTTATCTATCTATCCCATAACATTCATTTTTATATCTTCTTCAATATCTATCCTATCTATAATTTTTCATATCTATCTATCATCTATCCTATCTTCATCACTATCTATCTATCACTTCTATCTATCTATCCATATTTATCCTTTTCATACATCTTCCATATCTACTATTTTATCTATCTATCCATATCTATCTATCACATATCTATTTTAAACACCTATCTATCTTCCATTTTCTATCTATCTATCTATCACATATCTATCTTCTCTCATATCTAACTATCTCTCATAGCTATCCTCATATCTCTAATCTATCTATCTAATCTATCTCATATCTATCTATCTATCCATGATCTTCTATCTATCTCAGTTTTTTTTTTTATCTCACTTCTTTCATCTATCTACACAACCTATCTTATCTAATCTCATATCTATCTCACTATCCATGATATCTTCTATCTATCTCAGTTTTTTTTATCTCTCTGTTCTTTTATCTATCCTACCTATCTATCTATCTATCTCTCCTCTCTCTCTCTCATATCTACCCATCTCATATCTAACTATCCTTATTATTAATCTCATCTTCGTGATACAGTAAGGTATAAAAGAATTTACATTTTTTATAATTTAGGCTAGGTATAAAACCATGTATACACACACTACATACCAAAATATATACACACACTATACAAACATACAGTGTATATCACACTGAACACACAAAACAGAATATACACATGCAATATACTATCACTATTCCCCAGACACAGTATACTTATACAAGCAGTATGTCACATACATTCAATATAATACTCACACAGTATAAAGACACATAACACAGCATATAATGCACACCTCCATGCACAGTATATACACACACACCCAAATACAGTAACCATCACCATGCCCAGTATACACACACCCATGCCCAGTATATATGCACACACACATCCATATACAGTATACACACACACACCCAAGCCCAGTATATATGCACACACACATCCATATACAGTATACACACACACATCCCTGCCCAGTCACACACATGCATATACAGTATACACACACACCCATGCCCAGTATATATGCACACACACATATCCAGGCCCAGTATATATGCACACACATGCATATACAGTATACACACACACCCATGCCCATTATATTTTCAGACTCATATACATGCCCAGTATATATGCACACACATGCATATACAGTATACACACACCCATGCCCAGTATATATGCAGACACATATCCATGCCCAGTATATATGCACACACACATGCATATACAGTATACACACACCCATGCCCAATATATATGCACAGACACATCCATATACAGTATACACACACACCCATGCCCAGTATATATGCACAGACACATATCCATGCCCAGTATATATGCACACACACATCCATATACAGTATACACACACACCCATGCCCAGTATATATGCACACACACATATCCATGCCCAGTATACACACACACATGCATATACAGTATACACACACACCCATGCATATACAGTATACACACACACCCATGCATATACAGTATACACACACACCCATGCATATACAGTATACACACACACACACACACTCATGCCCAGTATATATGCACACACTTACTTTACACACCCCCTAAAAAAAATGTAAGATTAAGCAGCCCTCCTCCTCCTCCTGCTGTTTTTGTTCTTCCTCCGCCCCCCTGCTTCCCATGGTGACCGGCCCCTCCCTCCCTCTCTCCCCCCCTCACAGGGCCCGTCTCTCTTCACAGCAGCCCAGTGACGCGCAGGAGTATTCAGCTGCGGAGCCTCCTCAGTGTATCAGCATCATCGCGGTCTGCCTGTGCGTCCCTGAGCTTAGAGCTTGGGGAAAATAGAACACGCCTGGGGCATGTTCTATTTACCAAACATCTGAAACAAGGGAGGCGGGGCCCGGCTGCTCCGGTCAGAGCGCAGGAGACACTGAAACTATCTATATGTGCAGCTGTGACACGGAGGCAGAGCACGGGCCCCTGAGAGGTGTGCGGGCCCCTGAGATGTTTGGGGGCCCCTGAGATGTGTGGGGGCCCCACTCCAACACTCCTATCCATATCATATTTAAAAACAGCTGACCATTCCTGTAAGCAAGGGGGCGGGTACCGGGCGGCGGCCGGGGGCGCTCCCCCCTTGCTTCTCAGATCGGCCGGGCCCCATACACCTGTAGTGCCTGTACCCCCCCTAATGGCGGCCCTGTCTCTACCTATAACCCCAATGGAATATGATGAAGAAAATTCTTCATAAACATTGGTCAATTCTTAAAACAGACCCCAAGTTAGTAAAAGATTCCACAGGTGCAATTAATAACAGCCAGATCTCAAAAACTAAAAGATCACTTGGATTAGAGCCACTATATTGCCAATAATAGTAATCCTTTAGGCAGCAGTGGACCAAAGCAAGGGTTTTTTCTCTACAGTGAGTGTGTAACTTTTGAAAACATGATTAGAACAACGGCCTTCCATTCACCTGACTTGACCCTTGAATTCTACACTGAATTTCATGTAACTACAAGAGAGCTTAAGATACGAGTCAGAGAACATGTCCGTGACATCATGGCTGATATGTCTCAATTAAAAACAATCCCAACAATTTTTGGAGATATCATTGGTGTGACCACAGTTTGTTTAAAATAAGAGGAATTGGCCTAATTCACTTAGGGATTAGAGGTGGCAATGTTAATCATCTGTTGGGACAAAGGGAATGCAGTGGATTGTCTTTCTCAGTATCATGACCCCTAATGGATTAAATGAGCAGCTTGGTTTTGCATCTTTTCGCTAGGTCTCAGTATTATACTATTGCCTTTTAATTAATTCTTTTAGATGTATTGTATTTTTCCATTTTTTGTTTTCTTTTCTGCAAATTAGAGCAGCCCTCTGTTCTTCGCAGCAATTTTTTGAGCATGATTGGATGAATTATCATTCTCCGTCTCCATTCTCCAATTTGCTGCTTATATTCTAGTATATCATGTGCATATACAGAGATTGAAAAAATGGATATTAATTATTATTTTTTTTGTATATAATTATTTTGTATGGATTTTTCATATTGTTTTACCCGTAATTAAATACCACTATTTATGTATGGTATATTTTTTCTTTACGTAGCTGCACTATACATGGTATAATTACTATATTTTCACATTTTTGGTATATTGTGAAAATATTATTAGTACTTATGTACAGTTTTGTACAGTTATGCATATAAGTGATACTAATCACATTTGCACATTTATTGCTTATTCATTCATAATGATTATTTTTTGTCTCTGCACAATGGCATATTTTTAAATATACTTCTTTTGCAATCACATTATACCATTACTATATTGATTATACACTTTAATTATGTATAGTCTATATCATGGTATTGATTATGCACTCTAATTATGTATCGTTCATATCACTGTATTTTATTATTATTATTATTATTATTATTATTCTTTCAGCTTTTAAAATGATGCACTTTATAGCGTAAATCACTTTATATTATGAGATTTTTATTTATGCAATATTGTATGTATTTTATTATGTATATACTGTGTTATTTATTATTGTATTTTTATTTTATTTATTCTCTGTATATATTATGTTTTGGACATTATTATGACTGTATAATTTTTATATTGTTACTGTGGACAGTGGGTATTTTGTATGT